>SJYV01045111.1:558836-624880 GCA_006410875.1 Neotragus pygmaeus
AAAAAAAAAAAAAAAAAAGAAGAAGAAAAAGAACTTTCTCATGTCTCAAAACCAAATTGAAAAGTTTTTCTTTAAAAAACATATTTCAGATCCTCATTGGAGGAAATATTTCTGGCAATACAGTCTTGGAGGATGATTTCACAACTCTGGATAGTAGGAAGTGGCTGCTTCACCCCGGAGGCACCAAGATGCCTGTGTGTGGCTCTACAGGTGATGCCCTTGTCTTCATTGAAAAGGCCAGCACCCGTTATGTGGTTACCACAGACATTGCTGTGAATGAGGATTCCTTCCTACAGATAGACTTTGCTGCCTCCTGCTCAGTCACAGATTCTTGTTATGGTGAGTGTTACCTTTCTAGGTGGAGCAACAAACATGTATAAATGGGCATCTGTGACTGCCACAGTCGAAGGACTGAACTATACCTCCAAGAAGTCTCTAAGTAAAACACAAGTGCACTTTCAGTCAAACCACAACTGCATTCTTAATAATGTTGTGGGTAATTTGAGTTTTAAAAAGCCTCAGGATGTAAACTTATTTTAAGTATATGTTCGTGAAGACTTCTTTTATATATGTGATACCCATAGATTTGTATCATTTTGTAACTCCAGATTTTTTTAATTTATTTTTTAATTGAAGGATAAATGTTTTATAGAATTGTGTTGGTTTCTGTCAAACATCAACATGAATCAGTCACCAACATGAATCAGTATACATGTATCCCTCCTTCTTGAACCTCTCTGTCACCTCCCTCCACATCCCACCTCTCTAGGTTGTTACAGAGCACCAGTTTGAGTTCCCTGAGTCATAAAGCAAATTCCCATTGGCTATCTATTTTACATACGGTAATGTAAGTTTCCTTGTTACTCTCTCCTCCTGGTGGCTCAGACAGTAAACAATCTATCTACAGTGCAAGAGACCTGGATTCGATCCCTGGTCAGGAAGATCTCCTGGAGAAGGGAATGGCAACACACCCCAGTATTCTTGCCTGGAGAATTCCAATGGACAGAGGAGCCTGGAGGGCTACCATAGTCCTTGGAGGCGCGAGGAGTTGTACACAATTGAGCGGCTAACTCTTTCTACATTTTCTCTCCATACATCCCAACCTCTCCTTCCTAAATCCAGAATTTTTAGGTATCATATTTACAGAATAAAAGAGTCTTATCACATAAGGAATGTCAGAGTCAGCAGTAGGATTTACAGATAAGGAATGTCAGAGTCAGCAGTAGGATTTACACACACAGGGTTTTACATGTGTTTTAATTCTTTTAGGTTAGTCCCGTTATTGTCTCCTTTCCATTCTCCCAGGATTCATGGAATTTTGTTGTTACCATTTTGCCTAATACTTTTGGCCATTGCGGATCATAGTAGAGTCTAAACCACCCTGACTGTGATTAGTTTTCATTTTCTAGGTTGTGCACCTACACACATACCTTACACACACACACACACACACACACATACATACACATACATGGACCTGTCTTAGGAGCAATAAACACTGCCATCATTGCATAATTGGACACTTCACTGGAATTTTCAGATCCCTCAAGATTCTGGGGACTTCCTAGTCTTTCACCACCCTGTATCACTATTCTTCCAAGAGATCTAAACTAGAATGTTCACAAGGTCCTATTCCATTTTAGATTCTTGGGGCCTAAAATCTAGAGCAATTTGTTACTTCCAGGGTCCTGCAAAATCCAGATTTTTCATATTTCCATTAGGCTGAACTTAATGGACAGATCTTAGGGAAAAGCTCAGAAGTGCTCTTTCTACCTTGGACTCAATCAATTAGCATAAACTAGTCAGTAGAGGTGGAATTTGAGAAAGTATAAGGTATATAGCCTGTCTTCACAAGGTACACAGTCTAGTTGAGGGGATGCTTCAGAAAGTTAAAGTCTAATAAATGACTAAATCAAATGCATGATGGAGTGGTACTCATGGAAAACTTTAATGAGAGTTCAGCCAAGGGAGAGATAACCAATGGATGGCCAATCCTGTAACTTTGGGAAATTGCACAAAGAAGCTAAGTCTCGAGTGAGCATTGATAGTTGGAGTGAATTTGAAGGGTGAGTGAGGAAGAAGATACCCCAAGCTGTCTGATAGCATAATGTGGGAGTTCTCCTGGTCCATGGGAATACTATGAGCAGACCCGCCTGAATAGACAATATTTGCATCTAATGGAGGAGGACAGAGTGCTAATTTTGAAAACACAAAGGGACTTTGGGTCCTAGACACCCACCCACTATCCATAGACACAGTCAATGAGAAACCAAAGAGGTAAGTTATGACATGGCCAACCAGACTACAGCGGAACCAGGACTGAGACTCTGCCCATGTAAGCCCAGACACATGTATTTTCTACTGTAGAGTAGGGAAACTTCTTGAGAAAGATTGAACTGAATAAAAAAATAAAAGAGGAAAGTGGCTAATCTTTGTTGGCAAATTAAGAAGGGCATTAAAAGGCAAGCATAGGAATTTGTGCTTGACAAAGTCATGAATAAGAGGGCATGAGTACAGGGAAGTAGTATGGTGGATTTTAAGGAGATTAGCCCAGGAACCAATGAAGGTGGGCAAAGAAGAATCCTGACAAAGAAGTGTTGGTGAATGTCTCTGTAGGAGGTGATGAAAACATGCACTACTTGCCATGAACACAAATAGAAGAGATAAAACTTGTATGAGACACTGAAGACCAAAAGGAAAGCAGCGGCAGACCTCAAAACTAGGTGACATATTGAACATAAAGGGTAAAGAAGAAAGAAGTAAATTTTCTAAAATAATTTCTAAATTTTAAACCCAGAAAACTAATGCAGGAGCATTATCACTGAGAGAATTTGGTAGTTAAGAAGAGATGTTTACATGTATACCTATTGCTGATTCATGTTGATGTATGGCAAAAACTAACACAATATTGTAAAGCAATTATCCTCCAATTTCAAATAAATAAAGAAGAGATGTTATTTATGAGAGAAAATGAATTTTTATTTAGTTTGGTGCAAATAGCTTGAGGTAGAGACATCCTTAATGTGGAGGGCTTACAATGTAGAAAAACAGGACTTTGTACTGTCCATCACACTATGCCAGTATCCACACAATGCCAGGCTGAACAAATGCTGAATGAATAAAACCAACTTGAGATGCAAAATTGGTATATTTGGGCACAGAAATAATAGTTGAAGCCCAAGGAGGGTATGTGTAGAATAGAAGGCCAGAGATGGAGTCTAGAAAGATGCCCATAGCTGGGCTAGTTAGCAGAGAAGTCAGAAGGAAATAAGACAGGAGATTTAGAATAATGTCTTGCAAAAGAAAGGGACATTTCAAGAATCAGGGAGCCATCAATAATGTCCAGTGCTGAAGGGAGGACAGGAACAATGAATAGTGAGACAAGCCATTGTATTTAACTAGAAAGGCGACCAGGAGCCTTAGAGCAGTGAGTGGTACCACGCTGGCTGCACAGGAAAGTGCCCCCAGGGAACTCTAAAACTCCCAGCATCTTGGCCTGCCCCATAAGAGTGAAATCCCAGTCTCTCCAGATGGGACTCTGACATTGGTACTTTCTAAATGTACCCAGGTGATTTCATTGTGCAACCAAGACTGAGAATCATGGTCTTAGAGAAGGCAATTTCAATAGGGAGGTGTGGTCTGAAATAGTTTATAACGTCAAGAAGGGATTAGAGAGAGAAATAAAACATAGGGTATAGGTTAAATGTTTTGGAGGAAGAGAAAGGAAAAAAATCTCTTTCTATAGACCCACAGCCTGATTGCCCATTTTGGCATGAATTTCATGACTTTCAGCTACTTCTTTTACTTCTCTGATTTCCCAGTATATTCCATAACACAACAAAGCAAGGCTATATAAGAGTATAAAAGAGATTTTTCAATTTCTTAGGAGTTTCTCCTAATCAAGAGAAAATTTGGCATAAGTTGGTCAGGATCCCTATAGAATGGTTAAATTGAAAAGTCTGCTCAATTTTTTTAAACTATTTTAAAAGGAACCCTTGTAACATACAGTTGCTATGTTCTGTATTTGTATGTTGACCTTTAAATAAACAGCCAAAATATACTACAGTTATTGTAATATATAAGTGATATCTAATTTATATATTTGTATAACATATGTCCCATAACTATTAGATTAAATAATAAACATATCTATTTTAACTGTTACTATGATTGCTTTAACTGTATATAAAACGATAAATTAAAACATATGAAAACATAAGTAATCATGGTTCCTGGATCATCAGATATGTATTTCTAACTAGAATAATGCCTTCTGTTTCAGCTATTGAATTGGAATACTCGATAGATCTTGGATTGTCCTGGCATCCATTGATAAGGGACTGTTTGCCTACCAACGTTGAATGCAGTCGCTATCACCTGCAGCGCATCCTGGTGTCAGATACTTTCAACAAGTGGACCAGAATCACTGTGCCTCTCCCACCTTACACCAGGTATGAATATTTCTGCATGTAGTGAACCCAAATGTGGTATAATTTTCATGTCCAATTTCAGCACAGCAAGATTAAATGTTATATGAGATTTTATTACATGTTAATGATATTACCATGCATGAATTTATTAAAGTGCTGTAAATAAGTAAAAAAGAAATCAGTTTTTATGGTGACATTGTTCTGTGTTTTCCCCAAATCCAGGTCTTTACTGACTTTTATCTCTAGTATATTTTTCAAATGGTATATGAAAGAAAACAGTGGCCAGTTTAGTAAGCTTCTCTAGTTTATTATGCCAAAAACAAGTTCATGATGCCAAGAACAAGTCTTAATGGATTTAAATGGAGTCTATTTTCTGTCAGTTAGACTACTGTAAATATAGCAGTGAGTGTTATCATATTAAATGGATGTAGCACATAAATGTGTACTAAAATTACTGTTTACTTTTGAAATTTTGTTGTAAGCAACATCTTGAGAATTATCACCTGGAACATTCTTTTATGTGAAAAACAATTCGACTGCTTCTTCCTTGTATCTTTAAGAAATGACAGTATCTCATAAAACTGAGTGGTAGACGCTGGTAGAAAAGTTGCCTAAACTATCTGTATATGCACTTTCGTGTTGGAGAAAAGCAGAGAATTCACCTTGCCTGGTGGGATAGTGTTACATGCCTCTCTCTCTTTTCACCATCTAAGTAGAAAGATAATCAGTTGCTGCCTTTAAGAAAGAAGCAAAGCAACCAATGCAGTCCATGGTATAGGAGTTATAGTTTGGGTTCATTATCATTCTCTCCCTTCCACAAATGAAGAAAGAATAAATCTTCCTAGCAAATGATCGTAAAATTCAGCCATTCATCTAGGGCATAAGTTTTCCTGGGATTTTCATAAATGGGGTGGTTTCGGTTACTAACAGCCCAGGGCTCCTCTACAATTGCTGGCTCAGGGGTGCAAGACTATATTAACTGTCAGCAGAGTTGCCAAGTTTAAATGAGATACGTGAGATTTAGTTGCTCATTAAAGGTATTGCCATGCATGAATTATTAAGGCAATCTTAATAAGTAAAATAGAAAAAACTCCATTAAGGCTGTGGTCTTTTAAGTCATTATGAATTCTCTGAATTATTACCCAGCTACTTGGTAGCATTTTGCAAATATATGACATTCTAAGATAAACTGCAGCTCATCATTATACCCTTGAGTCTTTTACGTAAAAGTGATTAATCCTCATCTTTTAATCTCTCTTTTGTCTCTTGTACATACTCATAATATTTTTGACCCTTTCAAATGACATTTGAAAAATCTAATGAGCAGCCATTTCATCTTGTTATCATATTGAAAATTTGCAGTTTGTTTGTTATATTACCCTCCAAGCTCATGTTGTACAACGGTCTTAAAGACAACACTGGTTTATAATAAGGCCCTCTGGGTAATTCAGAAAGAAATGTTCATGGATGGAACCCAAGCCAGACCCCCTTCTGGTCATGCTCTGCACTATGCCAAAGATAAATTAGAACAAGAGCCAGACTCAGAACACTTTGTCTCAAGCTCATCCGTGTACTTTGTCGGCTCTTACATACAGTTGCTTTTTAAACATGGTGCTTTCTTATTTTGAGTTGAACTGCCTCAACATCTGTCCAGTACTGGGGAATTCAATGTTTATGTTGCCCCTCAGGACAGAATTGAGGATTTTAGTTTGTAGTTCTTCACTATAAACAGACACGATGCTGACGACTTAAAGTCACGTGCTTAAGTGGTGATTGAGAGTGACTGTGACAATGTGCCAGCTGTAGGTTTGCTCACTCACTTATCATGTGACCACAAATCTAGGATACCATTATTGTTGGCACAGTAGTACAGAGAGTCAGCTGAGGTTGGGTGTCCACAAATTGACATCAAACCATTAGCCAAACTGAAATGACTGGTAATCATCAGTAGTGATTATTCATTCATTAAGTCAATCATTGAGCATGTATTTTTAAAGTATTTAATCATGAGCTAGATCTATGCGAGGGGCTGAACTTAGCCCTGCCCCAAGGAACTTTTAGTCCAGTGGGGAAAAGAAACCAATGGTAATCAGAAAAGTAAATACGAAGTTCAACTCATAAGTGATGGAGGAGTCTTGCATGGTGCTAAGAGATTATACATTATAGAGAGGTTTGTCTTGATCTAGAAGGTCAAGGAACACTTTCTTGAGAAAATTATAATTGCAGTAAGAGTGAAGGAAGGATAAGTGTAAAATAGGAGAAGAGTAAAGAGAAGTGTGGCCTGGCGTGCTACTGTTCATGGGGTCACAAAGAGTCGGACACGACTGAGCAACTGAACTGAACTGAACTGAAAAAGAAGTGTTCCAGGTAAGGAAAACAGCCAGTAGTGGGAAGAAGCAGGCATATTTGAGATGCTGAAAGAATGAATCAGACACCAAGAGAGAAAGTGGGTTGAGGTATTAGATGATGTCAGATCACGAAGAGCATTGTTGGTTGTACTAAAGTTTTAGGGGTTTGTTATATGAATGCTGGAAGCCTGATAAAGTGCTTTGGGATTTGGAAACATAATCAGATTTGCATTTAGAAAAGCTTATTCTAACTGGAGAACAAGTTGGGGAAGATAAGAGTAGAAGTAGATATAAGGATTCTCTTAAAGAGATAGTAACTGCTGGTAGCTTGCACTAAGATGTGGCAGACTTGAAAAGAAGGGAATAAATTCAAGAGAAATAGTGGCAGTAAAATTGACTGAGCTTAATGATGAAAGGACATAGGACTGTGAGGGAAAGAGCAATGCTGAAGATGATTTCCTGGTCTCTGAGTTGGAAAACCAAACTGATGCTGGTACTTTTCATCAGAAAGGGAACAGTAAGACTAAATAAAAGATCACATCACACTGCACTCCAAACATTACTCTATTAAAACCTAAATGAATTGGAGTTGATAGAGCATAGTCTCTAATCCTCCCCATATACACTGATAAAGTTAGATCTTCATGAAAGGAAGAAAAAGAAAAAAATACTGAAAAGCATTGTGGTTTAGTGGAGGGCTTCCACTTTTCAGCTCTGCGAGCTTCTAAGTAAGTCATTTCATGTCCCTAATTTTCAGTTTCCTCATCTGAAAAATGAAGACTTTTTACCACATAAAAATCTCATAAATGTGCATGGTAATGTTTGGGACATTGTAAACAGTTACTGAAATGTAAGTCGTTTTTACTTTTATGAGTTAACCACATAATCACATGTGTTAACCATATTTCAGGTTTATTACCAGACTTCAGTCAGACTGAGAAGTCTTTCTCATTTAGCTTAACAAAGTGAGTCCATAGTAATGGTAGGACACTGCCTTAAGATACTGCCCTGAAGGAGGTTACAACCTGATCATGGGAAAATAAACAGCTTAAAACTAATACATACTGAATATAATTTAAAGCTTCACTGAGGAACGGTCTGAAAATGCTATAGATATTGAGAGACAGTGTTAAATGCCAGAGTTAGAGAGGGTTTTGTAGAAAAGATGGGCCCTGGCCTCAAAGAATGGCTAGGATTTAGGAGGGTAAGGAAAAAAACTTCCTAAATTAGGGGAAGAGCATGAACATGTGAGCCTGGGATAAGCACAGAGGTTGCCGATTAAAGAGGGAGCTCATATCTAAAGCTCTGGGACATTTGTTTGTTAGTAAAGTTGGCTTAACTTACAGGAAGTGCTAAAGCAAGGCAAGGGGCCTCCTGGGTGGCTCTAGTGGTAAAGAACCCACCTGCCAATGTAGGGGACATAAGAGACAACAGAAGCTACCCTGGAAGACCCCGTGGCATGGCAACCCACTCCAGTACTCGTATCTGGAGAATCCTATGGGCAGGAAGCCTGGCAGGCTACAGTCCATAGGGTCACACAGAGTCAGATGCGACTTAGCACACATGCAAAGCAAGGCAAAGGAGTTTAGACTGTGGGGAAAATGAACCATGGTGAGTTCTGAGCTGAGATTATTCTTCCATGAAAAAAAAATGGGAAAATAGAGAGACTCAAGTAAGAGAACGGAGAAGGCAATGGCATCCCACTCCAGTACTCTCACCTGGAAATTCCCATGGATGGAGGAGCCTGGTAGACTGCAGTCCATGGGGTCGCTGAGTCAGACACGACTGAGCGACTTCACTTTCACTTTTCACTTTCATGCATTGGAGAAGGAAATAGCAACCCACTCCAGTGTTCTTGCCTGGAGAATCCCAGGGATGGCGGAGCCCAATGGGCTGCCGTCTGTGGGGTCGCACAGAGTCGGACATGACTGAAGTGACTTAGCAGCAGCAGCAGCAAGTAAGAGAAAGACAAAGGCATTGTGATAATGATGGCACATGATAACAAGAGTCTGGGCTACAGCTAACATGAGAGTGATGAAGCAAATATTATAGGACATTTCAAAGAAAGAACTGGTAAAACTCAGTTGTTAATTTCTTCATTGCACACATCAAAAGATGACTCAAAAGTTTGAAGCCTGTGAAAATGGTGAGAAAAAGAGAGGAGTGAGCTAAAGCTGATTCCAAGAGGGGCAGTATGGCAGATTTAATCAAATGATGCTGAATTAAATGTGATGGAAATATCCTTTTGACAGAGCAATGAAGACTAGAGCCCAAGGGAAGATAATAAACCTTGGAGACATGAGCACAGAGGTCATAGGAAATGCTATAAAACTGCAGCAGCTCTCCAGAGGAGAGTGTTTAAAAGGAAAAGATTCCTAAATTTAATAGCAGAATGAGTGGAAATAGCTATTAGAGGAACCAGAAGGATTCAGTCAGGGAAGTAGGAGAATATGAAGAACGTGGTATCCAAAAGCCAAGTGAGACTAGAATATCAAGCAGGAAGAGATGATCGTCAGTGACAAATGCTACAATGAGTTAAGAAGCAAGTTTCACAATAAATTTACTAGAGTTTTTCAATAAGGACATAGTCAGTGACCTTCAAAAGAATAATTTCAGTGAGATACTGGAAATAAATACAGCTTGTCCGGTCCAAAGCCCATGGGCTTAACCTATCATAATAACTGTATTAGTACTGCATCTTTCTTGCTTGCCTATGAATACGGTCCTAGAAGAGATAGGCAGCAAGGATGCCAGGAGTTCTTGAGAAAGACTGAAAAAGTAGGAAGATGCTGAAATCAATTTTGTATCCCCTAATCTGAATCTGCCTCCTCCTCTTTAGTAACCCCAGACCTAAAAATAACAGGTAGCTCAGGTGGCATCATAGGTTCTTGAAATGTCATCTGAGAACCAGGGTGAGTCAATGGAAGGGCAGGTAACCTAAATCCACCTAGAAAGTCGGGGAAGGGGAGCTGCGACAGGAAGGCTCAGGTGTGACTTGGCTATTTTAAGTCACAGTTGGAAGATGATCCATTCCCTTCTACTGGCCCTAATGACCTGACCGATACTACTGTCTTTAAAGATTAACTGTTACACTTTGGAAGCCAGGTGGTTTTAGTCACAGCATGGAATGTTCTTAATGTGTGCCGGAAGAGTAAAGGAATGGTGATAAGCTCAAGAAGGGGCAAAAAGACTGGAAGGATTGGAGTGGTGGAATGGGGTTGGAGGAGTCTATACTTTTTGCAGGTAAACAAATTTAAAGAGGAGACATATTTTTCAGTAGCATTCCCACCTACTGTATCTGCAAAGAAAATATCTTATTCTAAGAAAATCATAACTAAGCATGTTTATTGGGTTCATCATGAAGAAATATTCAAGGAAATTACAAGTTCATTTTTTAAAAAATAGATTATTTTAAAACTTTCTCTGATACTCTGTTTCTCTCCATCTTTATTTGTAACTTACCAGTATCTTTTGAAAGACTTTTTGCAAGTATTTATATTATTGAATATCTTGTTTAAATGTTTCAATCAAGTCAAGAAAGTCTTAGACTTCTCTTACATATCTATCTTCTCATACATCATTTTGATCCTTTGAATATCGCTGGTGTAACTTTAACATATTTATGCTATTGTCTCAGGGCTACAAAACATAAAACAATTTTGCCTAGTATAAACCATGATACCATTAATTTTTCACTTACAGAATATATTAACATATATGTGGGCATTCAGTTCAGTCACTCAGTCGTGTCTGACTCTTTGCGACCCCATCAACCGCAGCATGCCAGGCCTCCCTGTCCATCACCAACTCCCGGAGTTTATCCAAACTCATGTCCATTGAGTCGGTGTTGCGCCATCCAACCATCTCATCCTCTGTTGTCCCCTTCTCCTCCTGCCTTCAATCTTTTGCAACATCAGAGTCTTTTCAAATGAGTCAGCTTTTCGCATCAGGTGGCCAAGAGTATTGGAATTTCAGCTTCACCATCAGTCCTTCCAATGAACACCGAGAACTGATCTCCTTTAGGATGGACGGGTTGGATCTCCTTGCGGTCCAAGGGACTCTCAAGAGTCTTCTCCAACACCACAGTTCAAAAGCATCAATTCTTCAGTGCTCAGCTTTCTTTATAGTCCAACTCTCACATCCATACATGACTCCTGGAAAGACCAAAGCCTTGACTAGACAAACCTTTGTTGGCAAAGTAATGTCTTTGCTTTTTAATATGCTATCTAGGTTGGTCATAACTTTCCTTCTAAGGAGTAAGCATCTTTTAATTTCATGGCTGCAGTCACCATCTGCAGTGATTTTGGAGCCCAAGAAAATAAAGTCTGTCATTGTCTCCATTGTTTCCCCATTTATTTGCCATAAAGCGATGGAACTGGACTCCATGATCTTCGTTTTTTGAATGTTGAGTTTTAAGCCAGCTTTTTCATTCTCCACCTTCACCATCATCAAAAGGCTCTTTAGTTCCTCTTCTCTTTCTGCCATATGGGTGGTGTCATCTGCCTATCTGAGGTTATTGATATTTCTCCTGGCAATCTTGAGTCCAGCTTGTACTTCATCCAGCCCAGCATTTCGCATTATGTACTCTGCATATAACTTAAATAAGCAGGGTGACAATATACAGCCTTGATGTACTCCTTTTCCTATTTGGAACCAGCCTGTTGTTCCATGTCCAGTTCTAACTGTTGCATCCTGATCTGCATACAGATTTCTCAAGAGGCAGGTCAGGTGGTCTGTTATTCCCATCTCTTTCAGAATTTTCCATAGTTTATTGTGATCCACACAGTCAAAGGCTTTAGCATAGTCACTAAAGCAGAAATAAATGTTTTTCTGAAATTCTCTTGCTTTTTCGATGATCCAGTGGATGTTGGTAATTTGATCTCTGGTTCCTCTGCCTTTTCTAAAACCAGCTTGAACATCTGGAAGTTCACGGTTCACATGTTACTGAAGCTGGCTTGAAGAATTTGAGCATTATTTTACTAACATGTGAGATGAGTGCAATTGTGCAGCAATTTGAGCATTCTTGAGCATTACCTTTCTTTGAGATTGGAATGAAAACTGACCTTTTCCAGTCCTGTGGCCACTGCTGAGTTTTCCAAATTTGCTGGCATATTGAGTGCAGCACTTTCACAACATCATCTTTTAGGATTTGAAATAGCTCAACTGGAATTCCATCACCTCCACTAGTTTTGTTCATAGTGATGCTTCCTAAGGCCCACTTGACTTCACATTCTAGGATGTCTGGCTCTAGGTGAGCACACCATTGTGAATTTCTGGGTTGTGAAGATCTTTCTTGTACAATTCTTCTGTGTATTCTTGCCACCTCTTCTTAATGTCNAACAACAACAATTCATAGCCAAATCACAATCACAGCTTTGCTATAATACTTTTTTCCAAGTAGATTTTTATAGCTAGCTATCAGGGAAAATCTCGGTATTCTAAAGCTTACAGAAGCAGTTTTTAAAGTAAGGATTTCAAACTAATTTACGACTACATCCATCAGTTTAGAAGATCTCTTGTTCTCTAAAACTGGAGTCATTCAAGAGCACTTAACCTACCCCAGTCAGCAGCTTATCATCACCAACAGTCACTAGTTGACTCCCCAGTAATTTACACTGAACAGCGGTGGGTGCAGGGGAACCAGAGAGCAGGAGGGGATGTTGTGCCCACTGCAGAGTGTCCATTGGGATCACTAGGGCGCCCTCACAGTGGTAGGGAAGTCAAGGTTTGCCTGTGATGGATGGATATGTGTGCATGTATGTTTAGAGGCATAATTGGTACCTTCACAAGTGGTTTTCCCAGAGATTATGAGTTGACAGAGTCAGTTAAAAGTACATGTAGCAAAGCAAGGCAAGGTAAATTAAAACAAGCCAAGAGATGATGGCAGTTCCTGCTATACATGTGCAAAAAAAGGGGAAAAAATGGTGTAGGAAACAAAATGTCCATTAAAGATATTCCTTTCCTGAAAATATGTCAGTAACAAAATACTTTCTTTATAACTCTCCACATTACCTCATTAATGGTATTAAAACTCAGAGAAAGACAATAACATAAAAAAAGAGAGAGAGAGAGAGGACTTTCCTGGTGGTCCAGTGGTAAGAACCCACCTTGCAGTGCCAGGGGACATGGGTTCGATTCCTGGTCAGGAAATAGGATCCCATATGCCTCTGAGCAATTAAGCCTGTGAGCCATAACTACTGAAGCCCTCAGGCTCTAGAGCCCATGCTCCTTCAACAAGAGAAGGCTCTGCAGTGAGAGGCCCACAGCTCCTCTCCACAACCAAAGAAAGCACAAGTGTAGCAACGAAGATCCAGCACAACCTAAAAGAATGAAACTAGATCACTTTCTAACACCACACATAAAAATAAACTCAAAATGGATTAAAGATCTAAATGTAAGACCAGAAACTATAAAACTCCTAGAGGAGAACATAGGCAAAACACTCTCTGACATAAATCACAGCAGGATCCTCTATGATCCACCTCCCAGANAGCAGGGAAGCAAATGAGAACAAACAAACAAAACGTGGAGGCCGCATCCCATAGCTATGCGTGGCCCGGTTTCTCCAGCCATGCCCAGCCCACATACCACAGCTGGTGAGCACCCAGAACTGACAGACCGTCTCCAGCAGGCATGATGCTCATCTAAGTCCTCAAAGGGAGAGTTTCCAACGTGCAAAGATGAAAGAAGAGGAAGCTAACACTCCCTCAGGGAAGAGGTACCTCACTCATGAGCCAGTCTTAGCCAAGCAGTTGCCACAACTGAGGAATCCAGGCCCTAAGACACAGTATTCCCTGATTGAAGCAAAACACCTCCAAGAAGGGCAAGACAGATCTTTCTTAGATGACACTCTGAAGTCAAGTTTACAAAATAAACAGGAAAAAGACTCAAGAGAATCCTCTCATCCTTTCATGTGGTCAATACCAGACCCAATTCAAAAATGAATAAACAAGAAAAGACAAATACAAAAACACCTGGGGAGATACTCAGAAAGCTCTGTAACAAATGAGAAGGAAACAGACATGGCACACAAGAGTCAGATGGAGAAAATATTCTTGCAAAGGATTTGTCCCGGGCCATGAAAGAGCATGTAAGCAATAGTTCTGAATTTTTAAATAAGGATATCAATTCTTCCTAAATTTATGGACAAATTTCACACAATGACAACCAAAAACTACAAACTACTTTATAAAAATGACTATGAAATTGGTCCAGAGGAGTAAGTGTGCCCTAATCATCAGGAATGACATTTCTGTACAATGACGGGTTTCCCAGGTGGCACTAGTGGTAAAGAACCCACCTGCCAACACACGAGATGCAGTTTTGATCCCAGGGTTGGGAAGATTCCCCTGGAGGAGGGCATGGTGACCCGCTCCAATATTCTTCCCTAAAGAATCCCATGGACAGAGGAGTCTGGCAGGCTACAGTTCATAGGGTCGCAAAGAGTTGGACACGACTAAAAGGACTTAGTATGTACGCATGCAATCACCAGGAATGACAAAGTTTACAAAGAATGCTCACCTCCAGCCTGGGGTAAACGAGAAGAAGTGGAGATCACGGAAGTATAAGTTCACACATCTGCTCCGGAGGCAATTATCCAACCAAAAACAAGATGGAAATGTACAGCCTCTGAACCCAACAACTCTATCCCCAGGACTTTCACCCGAGGTACTACCCAATAACTCCCAGAGACTCTTTTGCAAGGATGGGGTATCAGTCACTTGAACTGCTGTGACAAATAGTACAGGCTCTGGGCTTTGAGCAACAGATATTTACTTCTCACAGTCTGGAGATGAACATCCAAGCTCAGAGTGTCTGCAGAGTTGGTTTCTCTTGAGGCCTCTCTCCTTGACTCTCTTCTCCCTCTGTCTTCACATCACTTCCCCACAACAGGTCTGTGACTTAATCTCTTCTTCTTCTAAGGACAGAAGTCATATTGGATCAGGGCCCAGGGATCTCATTTTAACTTAACCACCTGTCTTCACATACAGTCACATTCTGAGGTATTGAGGGGTATAACTTCAACATGAATTTGAGAGGTACATAATTCGGCCCATAACAGATTATTAATGCATTAACAACATTACTACTGATAACAACTGTCATACCTACAATTCATGCCTTTATTTAGATCTTTCTACGAGCTCTTCAGGATTCCCTGGTGGCTCAGTGGTAAAGAATCCACCTGCCATTGCAGGAGACACAAGTTCAATCCCTGGGTAGGGAACACCCCCTGGAGTAAGAAATGGTGACCCACTACAGTATTCTTGCCTGGGAAATTCTATGGACAGAAGNCTGAAAAGCATTGTGGTTTAGTGGAGGGCTTCCACTTTTCAGCTCTGCGAGCTTCTAAGTAAGTCATTTCATGTCCCTAATTTTCAGTTTCCTCATCTGAAAAATGAAGACTTTTTACCACATAAAAATCTCATAAATGTGCATGGTAATGTTTGGGACATTGTAAACAGTTACTGAAATGTAAGTCGTTTTTACTTTTATGAGTTAACCACATAATCACATGTGTTAACCATATTTCAGGTTTATTACCAGACTTCAGTCAGACTGAGAAGTCTTTCTCATTTAGCTTAACAAAGTGAGTCCATAGTAATGGTAGGACACTGCCTTAAGATACTGCCCTGAAGGAGGTTACAACCTGATCATGGGAAAATAAACAGCTTAAAACTAATACATACTGAATATAATTTAAAGCTTCACTGAGGAACGGTCTGAAAATGCTATAGATATTGAGAGACAGTGTTAAATGCCAGAGTTAGAGAGGGTTTTGTAGAAAAGATGGGCCCTGGCCTCAAAGAATGGCTAGGATTTAGGAGGGTAAGGAAAAAAACTTCCTAAATTAGGGGAAGAGCATGAACATGTGAGCCTGGGATAAGCACAGAGGTTGCCGATTAAAGAGGGAGCTCATATCTAAAGCTCTGGGACATTTGTTTGTTAGTAAAGTTGGCTTAACTTACAGGAAGTGCTAAAGCAAGGCAAGGGGCCTCCTGGGTGGCTCTAGTGGTAAAGAACCCACCTGCCAATGTAGGGGACATAAGAGACAACAGAAGCTACCCTGGAAGACCCCGTGGCATGGCAACCCACTCCAGTACTCGTATCTGGAGAATCCTATGGGCAGGAAGCCTGGCAGGCTACAGTCCATAGGGTCACACAGAGTCAGATGCGACTTAGCACACATGCAAAGCAAGGCAAAGGAGTTTAGACTGTGGGGAAAATGAACCATGGTGAGTTCTGAGCTGAGATTATTCTTCCATGAAAAAAAAATGGGAAAATAGAGAGACTCAAGTAAGAGAACGGAGAAGGCAATGGCATCCCACTCCAGTACTCTCACCTGGAAATTCCCATGGATGGAGGAGCCTGGTAGACTGCAGTCCATGGGGTCGCTGAGTCAGACACGACTGAGCGACTTCACTTTCACTTTTCACTTTCATGCATTGGAGAAGGAAATAGCAACCCACTCCAGTGTTCTTGCCTGGAGAATCCCAGGGATGGCGGAGCCCAATGGGCTGCCGTCTGTGGGGTCGCACAGAGTCGGACATGACTGAAGTGACTTAGCAGCAGCAGCAGCAAGTAAGAGAAAGACAAAGGCATTGTGATAATGATGGCACATGATAACAAGAGTCTGGGCTACAGCTAACATGAGAGTGATGAAGCAAATATTATAGGACATTTCAAAGAAAGAACTGGTAAAACTCAGTTGTTAATTTCTTCATTGCACACATCAAAAGATGACTCAAAAGTTTGAAGCCTGTGAAAATGGTGAGAAAAAGAGAGGAGTGAGCTAAAGCTGATTCCAAGAGGGGCAGTATGGCAGATTTAATCAAATGATGCTGAATTAAATGTGATGGAAATATCCTTTTGACAGAGCAATGAAGACTAGAGCCCAAGGGAAGATAATAAACCTTGGAGACATGAGCACAGAGGTCATAGGAAATGCTATAAAACTGCAGCAGCTCTCCAGAGGAGAGTGTTTAAAAGGAAAAGATTCCTAAATTTAATAGCAGAATGAGTGGAAATAGCTATTAGAGGAACCAGAAGGATTCAGTCAGGGAAGTAGGAGAATATGAAGAACGTGGTATCCAAAAGCCAAGTGAGACTAGAATATCAAGCAGGAAGAGATGATCGTCAGTGACAAATGCTACAATGAGTTAAGAAGCAAGTTTCACAATAAATTTACTAGAGTTTTTCAATAAGGACATAGTCAGTGACCTTCAAAAGAATAATTTCAGTGAGATACTGGAAATAAATACAGCTTGTCCGGTCCAAAGCCCATGGGCTTAACCTATCATAATAACTGTATTAGTACTGCATCTTTCTTGCTTGCCTATGAATACGGTCCTAGAAGAGATAGGCAGCAAGGATGCCAGGAGTTCTTGAGAAAGACTGAAAAAGTAGGAAGATGCTGAAATCAATTTTGTATCCCCTAATCTGAATCTGCCTCCTCCTCTTTAGTAACCCCAGACCTAAAAATAACAGGTAGCTCAGGTGGCATCATAGGTTCTTGAAATGTCATCTGAGAACCAGGGTGAGTCAATGGAAGGGCAGGTAACCTAAATCCACCTAGAAAGTCGGGGAAGGGGAGCTGCGACAGGAAGGCTCAGGTGTGACTTGGCTATTTTAAGTCACAGTTGGAAGATGATCCATTCCCTTCTACTGGCCCTAATGACCTGACCGATACTACTGTCTTTAAAGATTAACTGTTACACTTTGGAAGCCAGGTGGTTTTAGTCACAGCATGGAATGTTCTTAATGTGTGCCGGAAGAGTAAAGGAATGGTGATAAGCTCAAGAAGGGGCAAAAAGACTGGAAGGATTGGAGTGGTGGAATGGGGTTGGAGGAGTCTATACTTTTTGCAGGTAAACAAATTTAAAGAGGAGACATATTTTTCAGTAGCATTCCCACCTACTGTATCTGCAAAGAAAATATCTTATTCTAAGAAAATCATAACTAAGCATGTTTATTGGGTTCATCATGAAGAAATATTCAAGGAAATTACAAGTTCATTTTTTAAAAAATAGATTATTTTAAAACTTTCTCTGATACTCTGTTTCTCTCCATCTTTATTTGTAACTTACCAGTATCTTTTGAAAGACTTTTTGCAAGTATTTATATTATTGAATATCTTGTTTAAATGTTTCAATCAAGTCAAGAAAGTCTTAGACTTCTCTTACATATCTATCTTCTCATACATCATTTTGATCCTTTGAATATCGCTGGTGTAACTTTAACATATTTATGCTATTGTCTCAGGGCTACAAAACATAAAACAATTTTGCCTAGTATAAACCATGATACCATTAATTTTTCACTTACAGAATATATTAACATATATGTGGGCATTCAGTTCAGTCACTCAGTCGTGTCTGACTCTTTGCGACCCCATCAACCGCAGCATGCCAGGCCTCCCTGTCCATCACCAACTCCCGGAGTTTATCCAAACTCATGTCCATTGAGTCGGTGTTGCGCCATCCAACCATCTCATCCTCTGTTGTCCCCTTCTCCTCCTGCCTTCAATCTTTTGCAACATCAGAGTCTTTTCAAATGAGTCAGCTTTTCGCATCAGGTGGCCAAGAGTATTGGAATTTCAGCTTCACCATCAGTCCTTCCAATGAACACCGAGAACTGATCTCCTTTAGGATGGACGGGTTGGATCTCCTTGTGGTCCAAGGGACTCTCAAGAGTCTTCTCCAACACCACAGTTCAAAAGCATCAATTCTTCAGTGCTCAGCTTTCTTTATAGTCCAACTCTCACATCCATACATGACTCCTGGAAAGACCAAAGCCTTGACTAGACAAACCTTTGTTGGCAAAGTAATGTCTTTGCTTTTTAATATGCTATCTAGGTTGGTCATAACTTTCCTTCTAAGGAGTAAGCATCTTTTAATTTCATGGCTGCAGTCACCATCTGCAGTGATTTTGGAGCCCAAGAAAATAAAGTCTGTCATTGTCTCCATTGTTTCCCCATTTATTTGCCATAAAGCGATGGAACTGGACTCCATGATCTTCGTTTTTTGAATGTTGAGTTTTAAGCCAGCTTTTTCATTCTCCACCTTCACCATCATCAAAAGGCTCTTTAGTTCCTCTTCTCTTTCTGCCATATGGGTGGTGTCATCTGCCTATCTGAGGTTATTGATATTTCTCCTGGCAATCTTGAGTCCAGCTTGTACTTCATCCAGCCCAGCATTTCGCATTATGTACTCTGCATATAACTTAAATAAGCAGGGTGACAATATACAGCCTTGATGTACTCCTTTTCCTATTTGGAACCAGCCTGTTGTTCCATGTCCAGTTCTAACTGTTGCATCCTGATCTGCATACAGATTTCTCAAGAGGCAGGTCAGGTGGTCTGTTATTCCCATCTCTTTCAGAATTTTCCATAGTTTATTGTGATCCACACAGTCAAAGGCTTTAGCATAGTCACTAAAGCAGAAATAAATGTTTTTCTGAAATTCTCTTGCTTTTTCGATGATCCAGTGGATGTTGGTAATTTGATCTCTGGTTCCTCTGCCTTTTCTAAAACCAGCTTGAACATCTGGAAGTTCACGGTTCACATGTTACTGAAGCTGGCTTGAAGAATTTGAGCATTATTTTACTAACATGTGAGATGAGTGCAATTGTGCAGCAATTTGAGCATTCTTGAGCATTACCTTTCTTTGAGATTGGAATGAAAACTGACCTTTTCCAGTCCTGTGGCCACTGCTGAGTTTTCCAAATTTGCTGGCATATTGAGTGCAGCACTTTCACAACATCATCTTTTAGGATTTGAAAGAGCTCAACTGGAATTCCATCACCTCCACTAGTTTTGTTCATAGTGATGCTTCCTAAGGCCCACTTGACTTCACATTCTAGGATGTCTGGCTCTAGGTGAGCACACCATTGTGAATTTCTGGGTTGTGAAGATCTTTCTTGTACAATTCTTCTGTGTATTCTTGCCACCTCTTCTTAATGTCTTCTGCTTCTGTTAGGTCCATACCATTTCTGTCTTTTATCGTACCCATCTTTGCATGAAATGTTCCCTTGGTATCTCTAATTTTCTTAAGATCTCTAGTCTTTCTCATTCTTTGTTTTCCTCTATTTCTTTGCACTGATCACTGAGGAAGACTTTCTTATCTCTCCTTGCTATTCTTTGGAATGCTGCATTTAGAGGGGTATATCTTTCCTTTTCTCCTGTGCTTTTCCCTTCTCTTCTTTCCCAGCTATTTGTAAGGCCTCCTCAGACAACCATTGTGCTTTTTTGCATTTCTTTTTCTTGGGGATGGTCTTGATCCCTGTCTCCTGTACAATGTAATGAACCTCCGTCCATAGTTCATCAGGCATTCTGTCTGTCAGATCTAGTCCCTTAAATCTATTTCTCACTTCCACTGTATAATCATAAGGGATTTGATTTAGGTCATACCTGAATGGTCTAGTGATGTTCCCTACTTTCTTCAATTTAAGTCTGAATTTGGCAATGAGAAGTTCATGATCTCAGCCACAGTCAGCTCCTGGTCTTGTTTTTGCTGATTCTATAGATCTTCATCTTTGACTGAAAAGAATATAATCAATCTGATTTCGGTGTTGGCCATTTGGTGATGTCCATGTATGCAGTCTTCTCTTGTGTTGTTGGAAGAGGGTGTTTGCTGTGACCAGTGTGTTCTCTTAGCAAAATTCTATTAGCCTTTGCTCTGCTTCATTCTGTACTTCAAGGCCAAATTTGCCTGTTATTCCAGGTATTTCTTAACTTCCTACTTTTACATTATAGTCCCCTATAATGAAAAGGACATTTTTGGGGGGGTATTAGTTCTAAAAGGTCTTGTAGGTCTTTGTAGAACTGTTCAACTTCAGCTTCTTCAGCATTACTGGTTGGGTCATAGACTTGGATTACTGTGATATTGAATGGTTTGCCTTGAAAATGAAAAGAGATCATTCTGTTATTTTTGAGATTGCATCCAAGTACTGCATTTTGGACTCTTTTGTTGGCTATGATGACTATTCCATTTCTTCCCAAGGATTCTTGCCCACAGTAGTAGATATAATGGTCATCTGAGTTAAATTCACCCATTCCAGGCCATTTTAATTTGCTGATTCCTAGAATGTCGACGTTCACGCTTGCCGTCTCCTGTTTGACCACTTCCAATTTGCCTTGATTCATGGACCTAACATTCCAGGTTCCTATGCAATATTGCTCTTTACAGCATCAGACCTTGCTTCTATCACCTGGCACATCTACAACTGGGTGTTGTTTTTGCTTTGGCTCTGTCTTCATTCTTTCTGGAGTTGTTTCTCCACTGATCTCCAGTAGCATATTGGGCGCCTACCGACCTGAGGAGTTCATCTTTCAGTGCCCTATCTTTTTACCTTTTCATAGTGTTCATGAGGTTCTCAAGGCAAAAATACTGCAGTGGTTTGCCATTCCCTTCTCTAGTGGACCACATTCTGTCAGAACTCTCCACCATGACCAGTCCATCTTGGGTGGCCCTATATGGCATGGCTTAGTTTCATTGAGTTAGAGAAGGCTGTGGTCCATGTGATTATATTAGTTAGTTTTCTGCAGTTGTGGTTTCATTGGACATTAGGTTAAAACAAATTAAATCTATTTCCATTCCACTACTACAGAGAGCAAAGCTACTTCCAAAAATTTTGAATTCCCTCTAAGCTTTATCACTTGTCAGATTTGCTGCCAAAGTTCTATCTGAGAAGCTAAGGTTTGGCACTATGCTGTGTGGCTATATGCTCTGTATGTATGCTATTTATGGGTTTTAATTGTTTTAACAAATGTATGTTATTCTCCATGAAGTTATTTTGGAAGTTGTAGGAACTTTATCATATCTGAAGGATGGTCCAGGATCCCTAGGTGGCTCAGTAATAAAGAATTCACCTGCCAATGTAGGAGCCGCAGGAGATACGGGTTCAATCCCTGGGTAGGGAAGATCCCCTGAAGGAGGAAATGGTAACCAACTCTAGTATTCTTGCTTGGGAAATCCCATGGACAGAGGAGCCTGGTGGGCTACAGTCCATAGGAGCACAAAGAGTCAGACACAACTGAAGCGACTTTGCACTCACACGTGCTTATAGTATAATATAGTATAGTGTACTCCCTCCTTGACTGGCAGTCCTCACACCTGTGAGATGAGACAGTTGTACAAGACAGCCTTTCTAAGAGTCATCCTCTCCTTTCCACTCCGAAGTGTGCCTGACTTCCTTCTTTTGTTCATAGTTCAGTGTCTTTCTCATCAGGGTCTCCCCCAGAGCAGAGTCTTTGTGCACCCTGTGACATGACGCGCACCTTTAGAGCCCTTCACAGGTAATTCACTCACACACCTCGTACCAAAGTTCATGCCTCCTTTCTAGACCCTACTTGTACCTGTTGGTCGTGGGCTGTGATGGTTCAGTTGAGGCTGAGTTGAGCTGACCCATGCTTCTTCCCAGGTGTACACCTATGAGTGGAATTACTAGATCATATGATAACTCTGTATTCAGCATTTTGAGAAACTGATAACCTGTTTTCCCATAGCATGTAGAAGGAGCATATGAGGGTTCACATTTCTTCACATCCTTGCCAACACTTGTTACTTCTATGTTTTTATCACAGTCATCATAGGATGACTATTCAACTCAAAATATCAAATACAGAGTTACCATGTGAACTAGTAAATCCACTCATAGGTGCATACCTGGGAAGAGGCATGGGTCAGCTCAGCTCATCCTCAACTGAACCGTCACAGCCCATGACTTACAGATACAAGTAGGCTCTAGAAAGGAGGCATGAGATATAAGCTTCAGAAAGTTATATCTAACTGTGGTTTGAATTTGCATTTGGCAGGTGACACTAATGGTAAAGAACCCACCTGCTAATGCAGGAGACATAAGATAAACACACCAGTTTATTCCCTGAGTGGGGAGATCCCCTGGAGGAGGGCATGGCCACCCACTCCAGTATTCTTGCCTGGAGAATCCCCATGGATAGAGGAGCCTGGAGAGCTACAGTCCATAGGGTTGCAAAGAGTTGGACATGACTTAAGCTCCTGCGTACTCGATGACTAATGTTTCGCATCTTTTCATGCATTTATTGGCCATTTATGTATCTTCTTTGGAGTTTTCTCCACTTTTGTCTAACACAGAGAAATAGAGTCATGGAGGAAATTTTATGCCCAATAGAAAAAAAAGGTCCTGACTAGCAAGGCAAATATGGGACACGTTTTGAAATGAGACAGACACTGTGGAGCCTCTAACTCAATCTCAGAGTGCCAAAGGTTTCAACTCTGACATTGAATAGCAGAAATCAGGATAGACTTGTGTGTATATATAGCAGCAATAGGCAGGCACAGATGTCCACAAATTAAAAACTGTTATATTTTAGGGATAATGGTAGGAATAAGATTATTTTGTACAGGTTGAGATAGAGTTTTGAAGGGTTTGCTTATTGAGAATACAGAGTAATAATGAACCGATAGATCCTTGCCTTGTCTCGGTTTTGTGAGTAAATCAGTATGACTTAGGGCACTGTGCTTTTAACATCATCATTAGTAGAATTGGAGGATTGGCTATATTTTCTAGTCTTAAATATTTTATGTATCTCTGAGAGTAAAGAAAACATCAGGGAAGAGTGAGAAAGCTTATTAAAAATTATCTATTTTTTCCATCAAAGAACTTTTTTTCATGATGATGGTGAAGTCTCATCAGGACTTCATAAGCAGACATAGCCATTTTGAAGAAAAGAGCAGATATAAAAGACCCTGAAGTAAATATCAAAATTCATTAAAAGGTGTGTAGACAGTGTGGGAAAAGTTTCCTTGGAAGACCAATGATGGAAACCATACTATTGACAATAACATTTTAACTGCTTAGCAATGGATGTTTAATTATTATGCAACACTTATGGAGCACTTACTATGTGATGTAAATGAAGAGGAAATTATACAAATTCAGAAAAGATGCAAGGAGAGGCCTTTCAAGGATGTGGAAAAAGGAGAAATCTGATCTGGGGCCATTTTGCCCACAACTCCAGGAGCAGCAGCCGATGGTGACTATCATTATAAGAAGCTTCAGGATAAATGATGACACCTGCCAAGGGACTTCACCAAGACACTTTCAAGTCTTGATAAACATGGACTATGTTCACAACATCATTGTGAGGTGGAAAGTAGCATTTTCCTAGTTTTACAGACAGGGAAGTATTAGCATGTAAACATAAGTGATTTGGCCCCTTTATGTAGTGAAGCTGTGACAAGACAATAAGAAGTTCTGGAAGTTCAACTTTCAGACTTTCGTTTTCTACTTACCTTCCAATTCATCCCTTAGTGAAAGTGTTGCCTTTTCTTATAAGAAAGTGGACAGTGTATGTACTCGTTTTACAGGGAAGATACAGTTATTTCCAAGAATATAAAATCATCACATTTGAGATGGGGACCCTAGAAATCATCTAATAAACCCCCTTTTTACATGTATTAAGTTATTCACCATGAGCATAGAATTTACTAGGACCAGAATATAGACTAAAGTGAAAGTGAAGTCACTCAGTCGTGTCTGACTCTTTGTGACCCCATGGACTGTAGTCTACCAGGCTCCTCCATCCATGGGATTTTCCAGGCAAGAATCCTGGAGTGGGTTGCCATTTCCTTCTCCAAGAGATCTTCCCAACCTAGGGATTAAACCCCGGTCTCCTGCATTGTAGCAAGACACTTTACCGTCTGAGCCACCAGGGAATATAGATTAGAGCCCTTATTTATCCTGACTTTCATTGACCAACTCTGGTTTTCACACATTCTATGCATAATATTCTACTGTTTCCTTTTCTGTGGAATGCTGCAAAATTGTACAAATTGAAAGTGTCATGATCAGAAGTCCCCATGAAAGCTATCAACCCAAACAGTGCATCTGGTTCTTAAATCTTCTGTAAGTCTGTTAAGTGGCTACCTGGACCGTGATCAGCACAGCCAGTGAGTGATCAGAAAATCACCACATGCTACGCAGCTATGCCATCTCCTAACTCTTAGGAAGATCTCCCTCACTTTAGCAGTCATCAAATCACTGCCCCCTCCACCACTGACCCCCAGCTCCTGCCCATCCACTCGCAAGACTTCTTCTATTCAAATTTTCCTGGCCACCTTTATTGCTACCAATTTAACATTCTCTCAGTAAGTGTGCATGAAACCCCATCTATAAGAGTCACCAACAATAAACTGATAAATAAGGAAAACAGCAGAGGAGATAATGCATAAGTAGACACTTTTAATAAAAGGTGAGAAGAGCTATGATAAAAGGTGATGGGCTAGTCAAAATGTCCATCATCATGTCTACAAATAATAAATACTGAAGAGGGTGTGGAGATAAGGGAGCCCTCCTACACTCTTAGTAGGAATGTAAATTGGTACAGCCACTATGGAAAACAGTTTGGAGATGCCTTAAAAAACTAAAAATAGAGATACCATATCATCCAGCTATCCTACTTCTGGGCATATATCTGGAAAAGATGAAAACTCCAACTCAGAAAGATACACACACCCCATTGTAGCACTATTACAATAGCCAAGACATGGAAGCAAACTAAATGCCTCTTGACAGATGAATGGATAAACAAGATGTGGTATACACACACACACAATGGAATGTTGCTGTTCAGTCACTTAGCCGTGTCCGACTCTTTGTGACCCCATGGATTGCAGCACATCAGTCTTCCTGTCCATCACCAACCCCCGGAGCTTGCTTGAACTCTTGTCTATTGAGTCAGTGATGCCATCCAACTACCTAGTTCTCTGTCATCCCCTTCTCCTCCCACCTTCTATCTTTCCCAGCTTCAGGGTCTTTTCCAATGAGTTGGCTCTTCACATCAGGTGGCCAAAGTATTGGAACTTCAGTTCAGCATCAGTCCTTCCATGAATATCCAGGGTTGATTTCCTTTAGAATTGACTGGTTTGATCTCCTAGCAGTCCAAGGGACTCTCAAGAGTCTTCTCCAACACAACAGTTTCAAAGCATCAAATTCCTCGGTCCTCAGCCTTCTTTGTGGTCCAACTCTCACATCCATATATGACTACTGGAAAAACCATAGCTTTGACTATATGGACCTTTGACTATATGGCAAATAACTATATCACCACAATTGTTATAAATACTATGAAAGAAAAAGAACTTTTTGCTATGGAAGAAATGTAATTTTTAAAGGGCTCTGAAAGAATATTTCTCTATGAGGACCTGACGTTTTCTCTAAGACATAAAGGATACAAGGGTTAACTGGGCAGAGACAAAAGAAAAACATGCCGGCGGGAGGGAGGCAAGAGTTTGGGGACCCTTGTGAGCTGAGAGGATGAGCAAGGCTCCAGAATTAAATAGTGAGGCTAGCGGGGTAAAGGAGAGGGCTCAGCTCAGGCAGAGCCTCGTGGACCAAGGAGGAGCTTGCAGTTGAAGTTAAATGCAATAAGAAGTGACAGGAGGGTTTTAGGTCGACTTTCCTCTGCTGAGAGGAACAGATGGGAGCTGGCAAAACAGGTTGTGAAGAAATGAGTGCATAGATGCTCAGTAAAGAAATATCGAACTGAATGATTTATTTTCAGAGTGAAGATTTGAGTTCTGTTTCTTTTCTATTTTCTAAATTTAACATGTGCAAAGTTGCTCAGTTGTGTCCAACTCTATGTAACCCCCATGGACTGAAGCCTGGCAGCCTCCTCTGTTCATTGGGATTCTCCAGGCTAGAATAGTAGAGTGGGTTGCCATGCCCTTCTCCAGGGGATCTTTCCTACCCAGGGATTGAATCCATGTCTCTTGGGTCTCCTATATTGTCAGGAGGTTCTTTACCACTAGCACCACCTGGAAAGCCCAAATTTGAGTTCAATTAGAAAATTTTAAGTTCTTGGTATTTGGTATTTGGTCCCGCCTAAAACAGATATCTTTCAGTCATGTGGTTAACATATCTCTTAATGACAAAAATATATGAATCTATGAAACAAAAGTTGCTTTGGCTAATTATTTCCCCCATGCTCTTTGAATGTTCAAGCTCACTTGAGCCTCAGGCATTGTTTGGATTTTACTGCCATCTAGTGTCATGCATTGGAGAAGGAAATGGCAACCCACTCCAGTGTTCTTGCCTGGAGAATCCCAGGGACGGAGGAGCCTGGTGGGCAGCCGTCTATGGGGTCTCAGAGTTGGACACGACTGAAGTGACTTAGCAGTAGCAGTAGCAGTATCTCTAAACACATAAGTTTATTTGTGTTTCTGAACAAGACACTCCTCCCAAGCTATGCAAGTGAGCAAATAAATTTCTGCTTATGTAGTGGGAGAATCTCTGGGTTTTATTTATATTGCATTTAAATCATTATAAAGTAAGTCTGATCTTACTACCCTCTCTTTTGTCTGTCTAGTTATCTAGGGTTTCACTGATCCTTCTGACTTACACCCCCACTGTCTTCCTAAGGCTCTTACTGTGCGAATTCCTCCAAAATGTTATGTGAGGCCTATCAGTGTGCTCCCTGCCCAAAAGCATCTGACCTTTGGTAGCATGGGGGAGTTGAAACCCTCTCCCCAAGTCAAATGCAGAGGGCTTGTGGCTGTTAAAGGACAAACATCTTTTCCTAAAATGCAAATGTAAGTTAGCAGCAGACCTGGTGTCCCTTCGCAGTGTTTCCACCCAAAATTCAGGGCTCATTGGCTCCCTGAGGCTACTGGTTTTAGCATTAGTTTTAGTTTCTGTTCTAATCTGTTTTACAAGGCTCAGAAATATCATTAGCCCAAAATGTATTCTCAAGCTATTGCAGTTCACTTTGGCTTAGTTTTGTTAATCAAAGTTGGGCAAAGAACACTGCCATTACCAACACTTTCTTCAGAACACAGGCGAGGGTATACATACATTTGTGTTACATTCCTCCATGCACTTGTTTAAACATATCAGAACACATTCTTTTGTCCACCACATCCTCCACTATAATTTTGTTTCTCTTCAAAGGTCCCAAGCCACTCGTTTCCGTTGGCATCAGCCAGCTCCTTTTGACAAGCAGCAGACGTGGGCAATAGATAATGTCTATATCGGGGATGGCTGCATAGATATGTGCAGTGGCCATGGAAGGTGCATCCAAGGAAACTGTGTGTAAGTAGGTTTCTTTCTTTCTTCTGTAGAAAGTCCCTGACTCACATTCCAGCCAGATTTTTCTGAAACTGGTTTTTGAATCACTCCCAAACTGCCTTAAGTTATATATATATTTCCTGAAATCTGACATTGAGCTAACTATGAAGTTTATGGCTATAGAATCTTCATTCTTGGTTAGAGATTAGGAACTAAACAATGGCTATCTTTTAAGGAGAAGGCTGAGTTATAATTGACTGTGTTTTATTTTCTTCTGTGTTTTTGTGATACACCTGAGCCTTGAGAAAAATATTAAAGGAGGTTCAAGAGTTCAATATATTCTAACTGAAAATAATACATCATAAGTATTTTTCTCACTTAGGTCTGAATGTATATGTAATGATTTACATTACTTGTGGTTTGAATGGTATTCCTATGTTATTTGCATAAGAAAGTATATAAATACCTGATCAATTTGCCAGGTGTATTTCATGGAGAGACCTGGGATTTTACTCTTATAGAGCCTTAGTGTCTTTGGAAGAATCTAAACAAAGTGTGTGTGTGTGTGTACACTACGGGTCTCTGTGCTTTATTTTCAAAGACTCTACTGTTAGATGGGGTAGTATGAATGAAGATCCTGATAAAGAATTCACATTTCCCTTCTCCATTAATCTCTGCACACCTGGGAAGTCTTTCTTTTGATTTATGATTCTAGCCCATATCAACCTCTGCAGCCCCAGAGCTTCCCAGCCCTATATTCATATTTCTTCCCACATTGAACAGAGAATTCAATCCTGTGGTCAGAGATGGCAGATGCTATCCAAAGTGCCCTTTGCTATTTGGAACCTGGCCTCTTGAATTCCTGATTGGCCCAAAGTCTCTGTTAAAAAGCCTGATTTCATAAATTATTAGCACCAACCAGGTTAGTGTGGTTATCTGCAATTGCTTATCAGCCATCCAGAGCTGTGTCATGTAGGGACTGGGCTTTAGTAAATTCTTTCAGGTTGCTTCTTTCTTCCCACCTATAAGCCCAAGTCACTAATTTAGGAAAGCCTAGAGACAGTTACGGAGAAGGCAATGGCACCCCACTCCAGTACTCTTGCCTGGAAAATCCCATGGACGGAGGCGCCTGGTGGGCTACCGTCTATGGGGTCGCACAGAGTTGGACACGACTGAAGCTACTTCACTTTCACTTTTTACTTTCATGCATTGGAAAAGGAAATGGCAACCCACTNACCAGGCTCCTCCGTCCATGGGATTTTCCAGGCAAGAGTACTGGAGTGGGGTGCCATTGTCTTCTCCTACAATGCATTAAAGTTGGACACCAATAAAGGATTCCAAATGAAACTAAGTGGTATGCATTGTAATAGTGCAAAAAAACTGTGCTCACCTATTAGTAGAAGATGGTAGATGAGTCAAGTAAACTATTTATGAAGAAAGTTATAATGTGTCTCATGCACGAGCTTCTGAACACTTAAACAACATAATATACAGAGAGAAGTTATGTTTCTATAGGGTAAAAGCATATCTTTTCAATCCACTTTAGTTCTCTGAAGGAGAAACAAATTCACCAAGGAGGAACAGTGGTCATAATTTATTTACACTTTCAGCAGCCTTAGATAAATTTCCACTCCAAAGGTTTTTAAAATGTGGTCAAGGATTTTTCAGGAAAGAAAAATGAGAAGAAAGTCATTGCTCTGGGTAAAGCTGTGTGATTGTGTGTACTTCCAGGAATGGATAGATTTCTGATATTACTTACTACTTTCTAAAATTTTAATTAAACATGCCAATTTAGAGGATAAAAATTATAAAAAGATCTTACAAGGTGAGCATACAAAAAAAAGAGGAAAGAGAAGGGCACACGTGAGCTTCAAAACTGAGATGCATGAGAAAATGAACTTTGAAAAAGATTATTTACCTAAAGACTCATAGGACTTCCCTGGTGGCTCAGACGGTAAAGCGTCTGTCTACAATGTGGGAGACCCAGGTTCGAACCCTGGGTCGGGAAGCTCCCCTGGAGAAGGAAAAGGCAATCCACTCCAGTACTATTGCCTGGAAAATCCCATGGATAGAGGAGCCTGGTAGGCTACAGTCCATGGAGTCACAAAGAGTCGGACACGACTGAGCGAGTTCACTTTCACTTTGAAAGACTCATAGTCTCCAAACTGCTGGTTACTACACAGGTGANCAATCCACTCCAGTACTATTGCCTGGAAAATCCCATGGATAGAGGAGCCTGGTAGGCTACAGTCCATGGAGTCACAAAGAGTCGGACACGACTGAGCGAGTTCACTTTCACTTTGAAAGACTCATAGTCTCCAAACTGCTGGTTACTACACAGGTGAGGGTCTAAGATTCACAGTCTACACTTTCCTTCCCTAGGACCAAGCTCCACTGAGCTGTTGTAACCCAAAGGGTATGCAAAATGATGGACATGACCTAAAAAATGTACTTAAATTCCGAGTACTAGAAATTCAACTAACAACATTGTAGCCTTGAATAGATTTTGATTGATCTAGAATACTAGAATTCTAGAATACTACCATCTAGAATACTACCTACTGTTTTGGTCATTATACTTTAAGGAAGAAGTAAAGAGAGAAAAAGGAGTAAAAGAATCAACAAGGAGATACTGTGTAACCAAAACTAAAATAACTAAACCTCTTCAGTGTGAAAGATGAAAACCAAGGGGTCATTTTGAAGCTCTTAGCTTAAAGGTTCTTCCCAGGATGAACTGAGGCTTGTTGGCCCTGTCCTGTAGTGCTAAGAGGCAGCCTTGGACTGTAAAGGGAGTTAGATTGGCATGGATTAAAAAGATGAGACTTTACCACCACCTCTTGCATCTCCTGCATTGACAGGTGGATTCTTTACCATTGTGCCTCCAGGGTGAACTCTGCAGTTTCCTGTTTGCCTAGGCCTCCTTCAGATCAGGAGGCATAGAGTATATGCACTTTGGTAGACATAAGCCAATATTGACTTAAGAGATGCATGTTTGATCCCTAGGTTGGGAAGATCCCTTGCAGGATGGCATGGCAACCCACTCCAGTATTCTTGCCTGGAGAATCCCATGGACAGAGAAGCCTGGCGGGCTACAGTCCATGAGGTCACAGAGTCAGACACTACCAAAGCAACTTAGCGCACACACACACGAGACCATAAAATTAAGACAATTTATCATGATTTTCAAAAATTATTTTAGCTAAAGTCCTCTCCTCATCTCCTAAGTGATGTGTAATGTCTTATGTCTGGATGCACATCCTTTTCNAGGTCACAGAGTCAGACACTACCAAAGCAACTTAGCGCACACACACACGAGACCATAAAATTAAGACAATTTATCATGATTTTCAAAAATTATTTTAGCTAAAGTCCTCTCCTCATCTCCTAAGTGATGTGTAATGTCTTATGTCTGGATGCACATCCTTTTCTCCCATGAGACATTTGACATGACCTTTCCCCACCCTCACCATCATTTATTCTTCAGGTTCGTGAATATCCTTCTCCCTCCTGATGCTAAAGAGATTGCTACTCGCTTCCGCTGGTGGCAGCCAAGACATGATGGCCTGGACCAGAACGACTGGGCCATTGACAACGTCCTCATCTCGGGCTCTGCCGACCAGAGGACTGTCATGCTGGACACCTTCAGCAGTGCCCCGGTGCCCCAGCACGAGCGCTCGCCTGCAGATGCCGGCCCTGTGGGGAGAATTGCTTTCGACATGTTTATGGAGGACAAAACTGCAGGTAGATTTTCATTGATGTTAAATGAAAATCCATTTCGGTCTTTTCCAAAAAATGGAATGTGGAACTTTTATACATTCTCAAGTGGTTACAGAAACAGTGAAAAGAGTGTTCCCATTTCCTCTCTCCAACTTCCTGGTTTTACATTGTGACGAAACCTTTTCTTTCTTTCAAGCCAGCAAGCTTGTTTTAATAAATAGCATTCTGTAGTTTTGCTAATAGGGTAATTTTCTCTGAAAAAATTTTTGTTTCTACATTTCTTATTTTTTATTTTGGTTAGAAAGCCAGCATTTTTTGGACGTTTGTTTTACTCTCCAAGGACAAGGATTTTGTTTAGCTGTACATGCATTTATGATGGCATTTCATGTTTCAGAAATATCCAGGGTCATTCTTGTTACTCTTCATTCTTAATAGGAGTATTGCAGTGGTCCTGGTGTACTGTCAAGGATCTCTCCATGTTATTCTTATTTTTAATGACTTGTTTTCATTTCATCACATTATTCTGGTCCCTTTTTTAAAGTGGTATATTATATTAAGTCTGTGACTTTGTGACGCCACATATTTGGTTTTACTGCATAAAACCTGAAATGGTATCTTCAGGTAAAGCAGTACTGTTTAATTACATGTATTGTATCAATACTGCAAGTCTTATGGAATAGATAGACTATACCACTATAGATTCATCAGACAGTGAGACTATGCCATACCCAACTCTGTGTTAGAATCTTACGCAGAAAGAAGGATCTGGATGTATTTTGCAGTAATGAGACTGATAAGAACCTTCCAGAGGAATGAAATCTATGCTGAAGACAGTTGAAATGTGGGGAATTTTAGTAACTTAAAATACTTAATTATTAATGTTTTAAGGTAAAAGCAATACATGTTAAAAGTGTGAAATTAAGAAAATACAGAAAAATCATGAAAATGAAAATCACCCAGAGGATAACCATCATCAATATTTTGATTTTTCTAGAGTCTTTTTTCTGTGCCTTTATATAATCATATTTTAAACTAAATTAGAATCTTATTTATATTTTGTAGCCTGCTTGTTTCATATAGAATTAAATCCTTATCATTTCCTCTTGTCCTTAAATTTCTTTGAAAATATAATTTTAATAGCTATATAGTATTCCATTATAATTTTATCATCTTAACACTGAATTTTTAGATTACTCTTATTAATTCATTGATTTGTATTTCACATGGACAATGATATAATTGCAAATATTTAATGAAAATCATCCTTTTAAATTGAAAAAGCTTGAAATGTTCTTCACCACTATCAAGTGGTCTAACTCTTTCAAGAAGATTATTGAGTAGACTTATACAAATCTGATTTGGAACTGTGCTGAATTACTCATTTGTTTTCCCTATGTAATGGTTTATGTAAGTGAGCTTATGATCAAAGAATAATTTAAGTGCAACTTCTGTACGAATAAAAGCAAATACATGTTTTTTCAAGTACTGTAAATACCGATTTTTATTTTAGACTACTTTGTGATGTACAATTAAGCTCATGCTTGTCTTGCAAAGACAGTGCTCCTAGAAAGTGTAATATCTACTTACAGAAGTAGTTTATGACACTGCAGAAGAGATTAGTGTTAGTTGATTAATGTAAGCCCTTTTTCAAGATTGCAGCATTCTAGTATATAATAAAATATATACCAGAGAATAAACTCAGGATATTGTTATTGGAATTCAGATTTCTGTACCTTTTGATTCTTGAGTCCTATACCTCTGCTGTAGGATTAAATGTAACTCCTAATCCAATAAAGTGAAAACTAACAGATAATCGCATTATGGTAGCCATTTGAGTCCTGGAGATAAATATTCTTGTTCTACAGGCATATGTTAAGCTCAGACAAAATTAAAAGAACACAACACTGGTGAAAGCTGGATTCCAATTAAACTGTTTGGTCTCTTCTCTTCTGAGGCCATCCAACTCTTTGCACAGTAACCCAGGCTTCCAGTTGTACCTGTTCATCTTCACTGTGAATGCTGGAGCTAACCAGGAAACTGCCAGAAAAAAAGTTGGGCCTGTGAAATCAAAATATATCATGAATTAGATGGAATGTATAGATATGTTTAATTTCTAACCTTTCTGGGATAAAATCATGAAGTTAAAGCATCCCTTCCAAAAGAGAAAGCAGATTGTGAGGGACATGAATGTGTGGTGTGCATGTGTGTGTGTGTGTGTGTGTGTGTGCGTGCACGTGTGTGTTTGAGAGAGAGGCACAATAGGATTACTCTGCACTGATCAAGTCATAATCTTGCTGCTTAAATTTTCGTTAGACTCTTAGAAGCTTTTTTAAAAATCACTTTATTGAGGTATAATTGATGTACAAAAAGCTGTAGGTATTTAATGTATACAACTTGATGAATTTGGATTTATGTATACACCTATGAAACCATCACAATAAAGGCCATAAATTTATCAGTCGTCTTCAAAAGTTTCCTCCTGCCCATCCTCTTTTTTAATATTAGTTTTTTTTATTTTGGTAAGAGCACTTAACATTAATATCTCTCTTAGTAAATTTTGAAGTATGCAATACAGAATTGTTAACTATAGCCCCCGTGTTTACGATAGATTTCCAGAACCTATTCACCTTGCATTACTGAAACTTTGTGCCCTTTGACTGACAAGTCCCCTTTTCCACTTCCACTATTCTACTCTCTGGTTATAAGAGTTTGGCCATTACAATTTTTTTCATTGCCCAGGAGACACTACCAAAATTTGAGTATAAATAGCTAACTCACTTCTCTATCACGTTACTAAAAATCTTCCTCTTTCTTTAGATTTGGCCTAAAAAGTTAAACACCTGTCAGAAAAACAAATGGATGTACATTTCCCTTTGTTTTTCATTTGTAACACATACAATACATTCTTTTTTCCTAAATTTAGACTTAACTAGTTTAGGAAAAAAAAAAAAAAAAGAATGTATTGTTATGTGTTACAAATGAAAAACAAACTAGTATTTGACACTTGATGTATCTCAGTCTCTCAGTATCTATGTTCCTAAAATGATGTGCTTATATTAGTATTTTGTCTGTAGATGGTATGTAATAAGAAATAGTACTACTTAAAATAATTATCAATTTTACGTAAAGTAAAAATTTGCTTTAAAATATGTTTGCCATAAATCTGTCATAAAATTTTTGTCTTTCTTTTTTTTAAGTAAATGAGCACTGGCTATTCCATGATGATTGTACAGTAGAAAGATTCTGTGACTCCCCTGACGGTGTCATGATTTGTGGCAGTCATGATGGAAGAGAAGTATATGCAGTGACCCACGACCTGACCCCCACTGAAGACTGGATCATGCAATTCAAGGTGAAAATGTTATAACCTTAACTATGTGTGTGTACTAAGTCACTTCAATCACGTCCAGCTCTTTGCAACCCCATGGACTGTAGCCCACCAGGCTCCTCTGTCCGTGGGGCTCTCCAGGCAAGAATACTGGAATGGGCTGCCATTATCCCTCCTTCTCCAGGTGACCTTCCCGACCCAGGAATCAAACCTGCATCTCTTATGTCTCCTGCATTGGCAGGTGGGTTCTTTGCCACTAGGGCCACCTAGGAAGTCTAGTGTACAGCAATCTACTGTAATTCTTCAAGATCCATCTGTCTTCTTTACAGACCAGATAGGTGAGCTGAAAGGAGATGTGATAGAAATCACAAGCCCCATGACCTTAACTATATAAATAGCCATATGCCAGTAATATAATTTTTTTTAATTGTAGAGACAATGATATACAATCTTTTTTGACTTAATACATACGTTGAAAACTATTAACAAAATTTAATATTAATATACATCCCAAGTATATATAACTTAATGATTAAAGGTATTTTATTTTTGAACTATTTCAGGGTGAACTTGTGCTGTGTGTGTGCTTGGACACACTCAGTTGTGTCCAACTCTTTGCGACCTCATGGACTGTAGCCTGCTAGGCTCCTCTGTCCATGGGAATTCTCCAGACAAGAATACTGGAGTGCGTTGTCATGCCCTCCTCCAAGGGATCTTCCCAACCCAGGGATCAAACCCAGGCCCCCAGTATTACAGGCAGATTCTTTATCATCTGAGCCACCAGGGAAGCCCAAGAATACTGGAGTGGGCAACCTATCCCTTCTCCAGGGGATCTTCCAGACCCAGGAATTGAAGTGGGGTCACCTGCATTACAGGTGGATTCTTTACCAGCTGAGCTACCAAGGAAGCCCTAAGATGAACTTAAATAAGATTTAATGTGCTTCTGAGATTAAATATTAATAGAAAAAATATTGATAAGAAAATGTAGAAAACTGATTTCAATTCCCTGAGTTTAAATCATTATATGACATAGCCATTCTTTTCCTTTAAGAGAAGATTGTTGCTATATCTACTTTTTTAATAAAAATATTTCAGTGTTTCTGGAAAGGCATGATTACCATCAATGCCAACATCAATTTTAGCTAAGATCTTATGTCAACCAACTTATTCTGTCTATCTCATTCCCACTGTATTAGCAACAAATGTTGCATTATGACTGTCTCCATCAACAAAGAATGCTGTGTCTTATCAAAAATACCCTCTGTAATTACTTCACTGCATCTTACTTGCAGTTGAAAGTGATTTATTGAGAGTCATAAATTGTATAACAAAACAGTAAACTTGGTAAAGCTGTTAACAATCCTTCTTGGTTGAGCATTCTGCCAAACAGAAGTGCCAGACCATTAGCACAACAAACAACAATTTGTAAGAGTAGGCCCAGGCCTTCCAAGGCAATCTGCCAGCTATTGCAGAAGCACAGCTTTCAGCTACTCTCCAAACTCCCTGCACAATATATTTGGCACTTTCTATAATTTGTCACCTAGGGCAACCATGTCAACTCCACCATTCATCATCTCAGCAAATAATGAACCTGAAAAGAAATGGATGTGTTGCAGTGTCTGTCAAATAATCAGCAGCTTTCTTACTACCAAGTCCTTAGAGCATGCAATATAGTTTTAATACTTTAATACCTTAATAATCTTAATAATCTTGCGTCTCTCTGTTTATTAGATCTCTGTTGGATGTAAAGTGTCTGAGAAAGTCACCCAGAATCAAATTCATGTTCAGTACTCTACAGACTTTGGTGTGAGCTGGAATTATCTGGTTCCTCAGTGCTTACCTGCAGATGCAAAATGCTCTGGAAGCGTTTCTCAACCATCTGTATTCTTTCCAACTAAAGGATGGAAAAGGATCACCTACCCACTTCCTGAAAGCTTAGTTGGAAAGTAAGTAGAAAATTAAACCCTGGTTCTTAGCATTCAGAAGTGGATTTAGACACTGTAGTCAGACTGAAAGTACTATGTAATTGTCAGTAAAATGCTCTCTTCCTCCCTAACTCTAAAGTTTACTCATTAGTGACCTCCATGATGAACTAATTTAAGGAGACCTCAAGATGTAATCCTCAGACTTGTCAAGATAGGCCCTGACAAGCTCTTCCATTTTCCATACCTCACTATTAAGCAATAGTGATGGCCTTGGATCCAGTTGAAAAGGTATATGTTACCTTATGGACCTTGTAAATTGTGCTTTCCACATTGGTCCCTTGTCAATCCATGATAGATGGAGCCAAGAGAAAACCTAACTTATCATGCTCTTAATACTTGTACAAATCCTAATTCTCCATGCTGTTTGTACAAACGTAGTTTGTAGGTTTCATATTTTTTCTTATCAAAGTATTATGTTCTGCACCTGCAGTGGAAAGTAATTAGCCTAGACAGTAGTGAGCCAAGATGATTAAACTGTTTTCTGAAAAGTATGTGGATAAGTTAATTTAGGCAATTACAAAAAAAATCCCTTCAACTGTAAAATTAGGGGAAAAGATACATTAAAGAAAATGATAGTTATGCTTCCACCATATGTCACAGTTTCTGGCTAAATGAAGAACCTTTTGTGAAACAGATTCGAGATATATGACAAGAACACACAGAGCCTTTGAATAAGGTACTTACACAAGGCAAAAAAGTCCCACAGAGATTGTCTATTGCATGATCACTCACAGTTTTCTGAAACAAATCTAAAAGGCTTAGTCAGTTAACATGCTAGACAACAATCAGTATACTTTCAGCTGCAGGTAACAGAAAATTCCATTCAAATTAAAATTACATTTGGCTCAATTGAAAGTGAAATATATTATCTGTATAATGAAAAAAATCCAAAGGTAAGTGGACTGTAGGATTGGTTGGTTGTCAAGGTCAACAGTGTCTTCAAGGACATTATTATTTCTTACTCTCTTACTCTTCTTCTTTGCTCCACTGTCCACACATGGATGTCACACTCAGTCTTCAGACTAGTTTCCTTGGTGAACATAGATGTCTCCCAGAAAGCTGGACCACAGTGCATCGTTACATATGTCCAATGGAAGAGAAAGAGAGTTGCTTTTGTTTCCAGCAAAGCTGGAGCAAGTACCTCTTTGCATCTCACTGGTACAAATTAGTTTAAGAATGTTCATTCCTTGCTCCAGTAACAGGGAAATTATATTATGATTCTCATATGACTCATCTGGGCTGAAGTGGGTGCTGGAGAGCCACCATACCCTCATTGCCTCATTTTCCCCCTCTTGTCCTCACTCTCTTTTTTTTATAATGAGGTATATAATTTACAGTCAGTAAAATGAACACATTTTGATCGTTCCTCATGATTTCTTCACCTTGTATAATCCATGTAACCACCAGAAACAAGATACAGAATGTTTATATCTTCCCAGGATGTTCCCTCATGTACTTTGAACTCTTTCCACCAAAAAAGGGTGGAATATGTTAATATAAAGTTAATTATGACACTTCTATTTTTCCCAGAGGACAGAGAAAAGCAATGATAAAATTAAAATCTCAGGGAAATTTTCCTTTAATATAACCCTTCAAAATTATTTTCTAATTAGCATAGTTACTCTGAGAATATTGATTATCTTTAGGGGATTCAGAAGCTGCTGTTTCCCAACCACCTGAAGGCCGTGTGTATGCTGACAAGGCACTGTCAAAGGAGTTATTTACCTTCTGTACAATTTCAGAAATACAGTTAATGAATCTAAATTGCATTGCAGCCACTGGACTCCAGTTCATAAGTTGATTTTTAATAGTTACAGATTNGTACAATAACAGAAAAAATGACTAAGTTAAAAAAGTACAAGTGATTGAAATTGAGTGTATAAGTGACAAACAATGTAAATAAAACCTGTCATTTTGTGACTTCCCTGGTGGTCCATTGGTTAAGAACATGTCTTCCAATGCAGGGGATGCAATTTTGATCCCCGGTGCGGGAACTAAGATCCCACATGCCACAGGGCTACTAAGCCCGTGCTCCACAATTACTAAGCCCATGCACTTCTATTAGAAAGAAGCCCCCGAGCTGCAACTAAGACCCAAGCAGCCAAAAATAGATATATTTTTTTAAAAACTGTGATTTTTTTCTACAATACTTCAATAACTTTGGAACTAATAGATTAAAAACATAAAATTGGAGCAATGCTCACTTGTATCTGAAGCTGTAAGTTTGTATGTTATCAAATGAGATTATAACATGAGAAATATAGCTATAGGTAATAAATATTTTGATGGAGAGTCTTTCGTGAACATTTAAATTCCATTAGCATTCTTCAGTTGGATAAGAAATTGTAGAAATCTATATTATGAACCCTGAATCAAATATTTCTAATGAGAGTTTAACATGATTACCAAAGCATGTCTTCTGACTCTTGTGTTCTCACGTATAAACCTCCAGTTATAAATTGCATTTATTTGCTAACATCAGTGAGGTGAAGTAAGGCTAACATGTTGACCACATGTCTTTAACTATAGAATTGATTATGTTCCAAATTTGAAGAGTGTCTATCTAAATCATCTGAACCATACAATAAGATAGCAACTAAGACAACCTACCTAAGAAGTGAAAAGGTATATAGTTTTTCTGTAAACAGCTACTACAGTTGCAACTATAACATATTGTTTTCATGACATATTTCTATCACTAAAAAAAAACAAAAAGAAAAATGAAAAAAAACTGCCTCAATCTAATGCAAAACTGTATTATAGACAAAAAGAATGTCCTCTGGACAAAATGAATAGAAAATCAAGAGCTTGACTATGATGTGAGGAAATGAAATAATTGAACATAAAATTAGCCATAATGAACCCTAATATTTTATTTATCTATTCTGTTTTGGAAATAGACTGTTTCTGGTTGGTGGTCTTTTTTAGTCAAAAGGATAAACTGGAGACTCAGGGGAAATATTTTATTCTAGATTTTGAGTTCTTCTCCCTATCATCCTGAATCTTGGCCCTGACAAACATGTGAAAAGTCCTTTAAATTGCCTTCCAAGATTGTTTTCTTTTGACTTCATACAGAAAGGTTTGGTTTCAAGTGTCCCTGCCTAACCAAATAAGACATTTTAAGTTTGTTCTTTGTTGGAAGCTGAAGGGTCCTGGGTTCCTAAAATAGTCTCCAAGATGCAGGGAGTGGAGGGGGCACATATTTCTGAGGAGAATAAGACAATCATTCAGGGAATACTGGGACAGGGGGAAGTGCTAAAACATCTGTTTTATCTTATTCCTTTAATTTTTTAAAATTTTTGTTCCTGTTTCATAATATCATAATAAATTACAAGAGTACTTTCCATAATATATAAATAAATATTTTGAGAGTATATGCTTAAGTAAGTTTTTACTAAACTCAACTTTACAATTGTTCTATTTTAAGATTCTTTCTAGATTTTAAATTCCAATAATTAAGCATTATTTAAGCAGTTTAAATGATTGTCAATAGACGATGGATATTGTGGATGTATTGTGTTGGGTTTCTTTTAATATCTTTCAGAAAAACATTTGAAATCAGCTCTAATTTTTAAGGTTCAAGATGTAGCTTTGTATTGTCTTAGCTATTCCATAGTTATTCTTTGAAGTTGTTAAACTCATACCACTTACTTTTTTCCAGACTTTTCTGAAGGAACGCTTTGACAGTGAAGAAATCAAGCCTGATTTATGGATGTCCTTGGAAGGTGGAAGTACTTGTACTGAGTGCGGGATTCTTGCAGAGGACACTGCACTCTATTTTGGGGGATCCACAGTGAGACAAGCTATAACTCAAGATTTGGATCTCAGAGGGGCAAAGTAAGTCAATTTTTTTGTTATCTTTATTACAACTTAGCAAATTGGCCCCCAAACAAGAACACACCTATGATAGAAGTTGTTATCTACCCAGGGCTTGAGTAGATAATTTGTTCTAAGTCTCTGTTCTGATGGCTAATTTGTGCTTGCATTCAGATTCCTGCAGTACTGGGGACGAATTGGTAGTGAGAACAACATGACCTCCTGCCATCGGCCCATCTGCCGGAAGGAAGGCGTGCTGTTGGACTACTCTACAAACGGAGGCACGTTTCAGGGGTGAAAGCCATGCCTTGCAGCGGATTCCCAAATTCCATCCATTGCCCCTCAGAAAAGTCTCTGCAAACTTTGCTGACCTGGCAATGCAAACAGTGAAAGTCACAAAGAGAAAGCTGGAGACCTTGGTTGCATTCCACCCAGTACACATTCTATATTTGTAACTTCCGTGTTCTACAAAATCTACCCAAAAAGGGAAAAGAGAGAAATCACATTTTAAAAAAACTCCAAGCTTATGAGTAAAGACAGTAATCACGAGGCATAGCTGAAGCTTGATTATAAATGATACAATTAAGAAATAAATTTTTGCATAGTCTTCCGAGTAAAAGATAATTTTAAAAACATTTTAAAGTGTTTTAAAAAGCTTTTGTGTGAACAAGCATATAATAAATGGTATACAAAATCTATAAAAAAGCATTAGTAGTTGTGGAAAACTATAGTCAATTTGTGAGTCTGTCACACACTATTTTAACAAGATTTTGTCTCCTTATTTTGAAGTAGCTAGAACCAGACGAGTAGTACCATGAGGCCTTTAGAAAATCAGCATTAGGGGATAGGTATCATTCTTAATAACTGGCAGATAAATAGATGACCCTACCTTTAAAGTATTTTAGGAAATCAAAGGTGTTTTCTTAAGTAATGTAAACATTCCACCTACTATCTTATCAGTTGATGAGAGAAGCTTCATATTCGTCCAACAAATCACAAATTGCATAGAATTATAATCGCTATATTTTAAAATACTAGGAGTATCTTATCTAGAAAGATTTAAAACACGGGTGTTTCTCATTATTTATGAGAAATAATGCATATAGGAATCAAAAACAAAACTTTAGAAGCAGAAAATATTTAATTTTTACCTCAGTATTTTTATTTTTGCCCAAGTATTTCTAAATACCCTTCCCCTTATATCATCACTCTCATTTTGAAACAGTATGTGAATTCTTACATTAAAGTCAGTGAGATCACTTCTCATTATCTGGCTGAAGAGCTTTGGAGAACTTGCAGTAACTGCAATATATTGGTGGTTTGTTGTGTTTTTTCCAATATGTTACTGTGTTGGTATATTTGTTTTATAGGAATTACTTGGACTTTGCTCCATGAGATGGATTATCAGAAATACATTTCAGTCAGACATGACTATATACTTCTTCCTGAGGAGGCTCTTACCAACACAACTCGACTCCGCTGGTGGCAGCCTTTTGTGATCAGCAATGGACTTGTGGTCTCCGGGGTAGAGCGTGCTCAGTGGGCACTAGACAACATTTTGATTGGCGGAGCGGAAATCAATCCCAGTCAGCTGGTTGACACTTTTGATGATGGTAAGAAACAAGACATTGAGCAATCTTCCCTGTGTATCTTTTGTCTGCTTATGTCTTTACATGAATTACTACATGAAAAGCATTTAGGTGAGTGTCTACTGTATAGTTACTGATCAACGAATGTTAGCTATTATTTTGCCTAATAGTTTATACATCTTCAAGGTTGACTGCTTGTTGAAATGTCAACAAAGAATTTAATAAATCACATTAAAGACAAAATGTCTTACTCTAAGTATAATTTGAAAATTCAGCAGCCCCAAATAATTTCAGTTTCTTTAAGAATTTCTATATGCAGAGATACATATTTTATTGGTTTAAAGTATTCCAGGAAAAATCTTGCAATGGTAAAAGTTACCCAGACTAGCAATTATATTTTAAAAGTTGGGTAATTGTTGTACTAGCATTTAATAATCTTTTCTAGATTTGATTGCCATATATATATATATATATAAAATACCAATTAAAGAAAATAAAAATCAATCTTAAAGGGTAAGCAAAGAGCTAGAGCATAGACATTCAAGTAGATCAACAATAAACAATTAATTTAAGAGAATAACATGCCATATTACTTCCAATTTATCTTAACAGAAGGTACCTCCCATGAAGAAAACTGGAGTTTTTACCCTAATGCAGTGAGGACAGCAGGATTCTGTGGCAATCCATCCTTCCACCTCTACTGGCCAAATAAAAAGAAGGACAAGACTCACAATGCACTCTCCTCCAGAGAACTCATTATACAGCCAGGATATATGATGCAGTTTAAAGTAAGGGGAAGCGGCTCCTTCAGGCAGTCTGGTGTTACATTTGGGCGAGGGAGTATGGAGAGAAAGATTATTTGAACAACTATAAGGAAATGATTGATTTCATTCATTATAAGAGACTTTATTTTATGAATAAAAGAAGTTATCTTTCACAAAGGCCTTTATCTTATAGGATTATTTGAACACAGATATATTGAAACATAGCAAAACATACAACTGTATTATATCTCAGATATGTAATCTTGACTTCACTTTTACAAACCTTGGAAATACAAATCTCAAGTAGGTACCTCTGTCTGTCTCTTTCTTTGTCTCTATCTCTTTCTGTCTCTCTCTCCCACTAATTTCTCTACCACTTTCTCTTTATTCCTATTTCATACATCAAGCTTTGCTTCTTTATATGTCCTTTTTCATTATATCTTTCCATTTTTCTTTTCTCTCTGACTTCCAAACAGCAAACCTGTACATTAGCCCAATTGAAACCTCCCAAATCCTCAAAGATTTGAAAAGGACTCTCACTTCTTATTAATAAATGCATATTTTACTCATATAGAAAAATGAAAGAGAAGGCATAAAAGGTAATTAGTAGACAAATTAGAAAGATAAAGCACTATCAATTAATGTCTTATTGCATAAAACACTAAAAAGGGACATTATAGAAATGCAGTTTATTACTGGATCATTTTAAAGAGACAGATCAGTTGTTCTAATGCCCTTATTTAAAAAGATGTGCTACAATGACAGGTAACAGAAAGAATCCTTATTAGCATAAATAAAAATGTGTTCATAGCTGGGAGAAGGGAGAAATGGGGAGTTAATATGTATAGGGTTTCAGTTTTGTAAGAAGAATTCCCAAGTTGAAGAAAAAAGGCAAATTTTCTGTTTTCCTCAGCTTTGTATTAAACTCTCCTTCAGAGACTGGAGAGTGAGGCAAGTCCCCCGGAATGCAACCACCCCCTCAGGACTATCCTTACCTTAGTGACATGAAGGACACTCAAAGCCACATCCAGTGTTATACTACCCCTAATTCCAAGCCACGTCCCTTAAGAATGAAGGCTTTTCCTCCCCCAGGCCCGCATCACACTTATATTTTTTATTAAGTTGGTTGGGGCCTCCTCTTTTGTTGCTTCTGTCAACCCAGAACTGAAGAGACTGAAATTTTCTTCTCTAGCCAAGTCAATTTGTTCCTTTTAAAAAAGNTTTTTTAATTGAAATATATTTGACATATGGCAATGTGTAAATTTAAGTCATACAGCATGTTGATTTGATACATTTATATATTGTAATACAGTTGCCACAATAGTGATAGTTAGCACCTGTATCACGTCACATAATTATTATTTCTGTTTGTAGTTGGAATAATTCAGCTCTCCAACTTCTGAAGAATTATTTTCTCACTCACTTAATCAGATTCAACCTCTCCTTCCTATGAAGCACCAAAGCATTTTATTTTTTTCTGGTTTCCATTTCCACTGCTGGAATACACTGTATTCTCTCTATGAAACCACAGCTGTTTTATGAATAAGCATATAGTATGAAGTTTATAGCACCAACCTTCCTTAGTGTCAGCACTGAAATAAGACTTGTTGATTAAGTAGATGATTAGAACTTAAATTTGAATCACCAAGTCTTTATAGCATGTATGCACTGTTGATGATTCAAGCATTTAATTGCGCGTGATATGGAATACTTTTATCTACATGGAAATGGAAAAAACTAGGAATAAATATTAAATAATTAAAAATTACTATTTTAAATTACATATAACTTTTAATTACATATAAAAATATAATGGTAGCATCAAGGAAGTTAGTAAATCAATGAAACTATCTTGAACCAGTGATACTTTGTTTCTTTCCATTAATTCTCCTAATACTACTTTCCTTTTGACCAATTTATCTTCCCCAGATTTACAGTTAGTATGTTATACTAATTAAGTAAATATAAATAGTAATTTTTAATCTTAATCCTCATCGCCTTGCAAAATGGTATGACTTGTACAAAACTCAAAAGAATGCCTTCTTGGTGTCTGGCAGGCTGCTCTGTAAAAGCGTCTCCAAATACTTCTTGGTTACTTATCAGAATCATAATGAAGAGAGATGGGAGTTCTCATTGATGATAGGCATTATTTAATCTTGCTGACACATATCAATTATCTGCTTGTTTTAGATTGTGGTGGGTTGTGAAGCCACTTCTTGTGGTGATCTTCATTCTGTAATGTTGGAATACACTAAGGATGCAAGGTTTGTGAAATCACTTTTTACATTTCCTCCAAATGTGTATATATTCAAATGGTTGGTTGTCTGTTTTTAAGGCAACTGTTTACAGGGAAGCATTCTTATGTATTAGAAGTGGCAGTTAATTGTATGCATGTGAAAATGTTATTTGTATAAAATTCACAATGTATCTTATTTTCAATTTTTCCTTCAAACCAAGAAAAATCAATTTCATACTAGGCTGCAGCCAACAAATTTTGTATTTTAAAGTAAGACACTATATTTGTCCTCAAAGTAGAACTCTCTTTTATTTATGTTGCTTGTTTTCAACCAATCCTAATAAAAATATAAATCAATGAAAGATCTGATTATGCTTTAGCTAGAGTCACATGCCCTAAAGCATAGTAGCACTGTTCACTATAAGTCTGACTTAGTGCAGTTACCGCTTTAGGGTGTCTACAGGCCTGCCTCCCACCACCACTTTGAAAAATGAATTATAGTAATAAAGTTTGGGTAGACAGAGAATTTTGTCAGTCAACTCCAGGTAAGCTCTTTTAGCAATATCAGGGAGAAGAAGCCACTAGAGTCAGCTCTGTGCCTGCTATTATTTTATTCTGTCATCTGTAACTATGTTAATGTGCTTATAAAGAGTTTTATTATATGTAATTATATATATATTATAATTGTATATATGAAATTTATATTAAAATTTCTTAATTTAACCCAATCATTAAGCATTACCTTGACATGAGACAGCTGTCTAATGCAGCCTCTGAAGAGCTGTCTAATGAAGCCTCTGGTTTCTGCAGGTCCGATTCCTGGCAGCTTGTTCAGACCCAATGCCTTCCTTCCTCTTCAAACAGCATTGGCTGCTCCCCCTTCCAGTTCCACGAAGCCACCATCTACAATGCTGTCAACAGCTCTAGCTGGAAGAGAATCACCATCCAGCTGCCTGATCATGTCTCCTCCAGGTAGGCTGCATACTTAGGTAAACTGTGTGGAATGACCTGTGAGTCTCTGCAGAGCTCATACAGTGACTCACAAGCAACTGATAAAAAGGAGTCTAGACTTTTAGTTATAGCCTTAGTCCCCTCTCCCCTCATCTCCCCGCTCCTCTCACTGCCCCATGCCCCTAAATGGCAACTCCATGAGCCCATAAGAAATAGGATTCTTCTTTGTAAATGATTCACAGACCTCAAATTTTCTTTTAATTAAATGCCACAGCACACACCAATCTCAGTCACAGCCCCTGAGTGAAAAATGTCCCAAGACTTGTACTTGGCACCACAACTGCCCCAGTGTTCAATGCTCCCAGAGGCTCTGCTGTTCCCCCCACAACCAGCACCCACTGGGGTGTGCCAGGCTGATCGGGTTATACTGAGTTGCAGGGTAAATATAATGGAGCACAGTTTTAAAGATTTGCAAATGACACACCACTATAGGAAAAAAGGATATGGGCTTATTATGGAATAGAACAGGAAATGCACATAAATTTTTGAGGAATTTGGGGGGTTTACTTCTGGAGTCTGAGGGGTACAAGTTCACTCACCTCTGCCTATTGGATGCTTTGGAGGAAAGTTTTAGAAGCCCTTTTCTTAGAAATAGCCCCTATCTCCAGAGATTAGAGGCTGGACACACCCATGGGCAATAACAGCCTCCTGAATCTCTTCTGCTTTCAGTGCAACACAGTTCCGCTGGATCCAGAAGGGCGAAGAAACAGAGAAGCAGAGCTGGGCAATCGATCACGTGTACATCGGAGAGGCTTGCCCTAAGCTCTGCAGTGGGCACGGATACTGCACCACCGGTGCCGTCTGCATCTGCGATGAAAGTTTCCAAGGTCAGAATCTTGTTTTGTTGTTGACCCAGGAGACAGTAGGGTTCTCCTCATCTCAACATGTGTGCAAAGGCCACTAGGGAATGGATAGAAACTCTGGCCTGAGGGATTTGAGATAGATGATGCACTCTTTGATCACAGACTTATTTACCTCGGGGATGAATTATGAAGGATAATTTTATGCTATGTTCCTTGAATTTTTTTAAATGAAGATTTTATCCGTCCCTCTTGGATATTCTATAGTAGCTTACATTCTCCAACTTCCACGTGACTCCCTGCCCCAGCGTCTACCTTCCACACTTGATTTTTGTTGTGGGCCTCTCTCCTTCCCTGCCTGGCTGCCTGTCCCCAGACACTGGACCAATATTCTTTCTCCCTCGGCCTCTCCCAGGGGCAGCAGCCCCTGGCCTCCCAAGATGGAGCTGACAATTCAAAATGTTGTTTCCCAGGTCTCTTCGTCACATACACACCCAGGAAAATCTTCATAACTCAAAGAATACATTTTTACTGCTTGAGTTTCTAGAGGCTGACGATGCATTTGGGGCAAGTATATACTCAACTGCTGAGATCCCAGGAGGTTGCTCTGTCAGTCCTGTTTGAAAGCCTGCAGCCCTGCTTTCCTTTGATGAAACGTTTCTCACAGGTTTCAGCCTCTATGTTACAAAGTTCACTGTATCCAATTACTATTACATCCTCTGTATCCAATTACTATTACATCCTCTGAGCCTAATTCTTGACAATTAGCTGCTGCTGCTAAGTCGCTTCAGTCGTGTCCGACGGTGTGCGACCCCATATACGGCAGCCCACCAGGCTCCCCCATCCCTGGGATTCTCCAGGCAAGAACAGTGGAGTGGGTTGCCATTTCCTTCTCCAATGCATGAAAGTGAAAAGTGAAAGNTCTTGAATGAGAAACTTCCTCTCTAGGTTTGGCATGTATAAGAAATATATGTTTGATTCACACAGGATGCTAAATGAATATTCCTTTGGGCCCTGCTTTACCCTGATGCCCACTCCTTGAGACATGATTTGGGGACATCCAGAAAAAAATGGCCTATAGCCAGCTCTGAAAACAGGAGCGAAAACTGGTGATAGTACAGATGTTTTTCAGGGGGAAGGCCAACTTCAGGAAGCAGATGTTAAATTAGGGGTAAGGTGAGTAAATGACATTGGCTGTGAGGGAGATGACAGAGAGGAACTAATGTTTACTGAACAATCACTACATGCCAGGAACTGAAGTGTTCTCTCAAAGAACTAAACTTCAAGAGCTGGTTCTGATAGGAAGCAGGACCAAGGTATAGCTGAAGAAACTTGGAGATTTGTATTTTCCTCTCTTTTCTTCATTATACTCTCACCATGTCTTTTAAAAACTGGTTAGAGTAGAAAACAAATGTATTTTTATCGGTTGATTGCTAAAATATGGGCTTATATAAATTTTTAATCCCAAAAGCAATAAGATTGTAAAAAGCACTAGAAAGAGGGAGACTGTATTACAGACTTTACCCTGCGACTAACTAGCCATATAACTAAGAACATATCACAGACATACTATGTATCAGGTTACCATTTCTGTAATTTCTTTTGTACTTGACTATATCATGGGTTGATGGTCAAGGGAAAAGACTGTATTTTAGAATACATACAGAAGCAAATTTTGGTGAGGTACAGAAGTAAGTACCAAATATCTAGCTTTTTCCAAATAACAAGCCTACCAGGAAAGCACAAAAGATGATCTGAAGTATTAAGCAGCTATTCAGTTCATACACACTTTACTGCTAAGTCACTTCAGTCGTGTCCGACTCTGTGCGATCCCATAGATGGCAGCCAACCAGGCTCCCCCATCCCTGGGAGTCTCCAGGCAAGAACACTGGAGTGGGTTGCCATTTCCTTCTCCAATGCATGAAAGTGAAAAGTCAAAGTGAAGTCGCTCAGTCGTGTCCGACCCTCAGCGACCCCATGGACTACAGCCTACCAGGCTCCTTCGTCCATGGGATTTTCCAGGCAGAAGTACTGGAGTGGGGTGCCATTGCCTTCTCCTTCATACACACTTTATGGGTCTAAAACTTCAAAAGGCCCCAGTGTTTCTTCCCCTACTTCTCCATTATTAGCATCTCCTCGTCTATGTCCTAACCCAAAANTCCATGGGATTTTCCAGGCAGAAGTACTGGAGTGGGGTGCCATTGCCTTCTCCTTCATACACACTTTATGGGTCTAAAACTTCAAAAGGCCCCAGTGTTTCTTCCCCTACTTCTCCATTATTAGCATCTCCTCGTCTATGTCCTAACCCAAAATCTGGTTCTTTCTCAAATATTTCTTGGCAATACACACATATTTCTGAGTATAAGGTTTTAGTCATTATAGCTAATGTCAGAAAGAAAACATCTTCTTAGCAAACTGAAGTCTTATTTTAGTTATAATTTAGGTATAAGTGGCTCAGTTTTCAATTACAAAGAATACACCATATTCATGGCAGATGGTCTTGCATCTTTCAATCTAATTTGGTTGGAGAGCAAGGATTAAAATATATATAAATAGATTACATATTAGAATATCAAATGAAATATACTGAATGCTGTGAAATGTGATTTCCTCTTTTGTATGCAGCAAATAAGATGCTTTAAACATAGACAGTAAACATCTCCCAGTTAATCTTAAGTATACTGTTTTAATATTGCTAACATAGCACTTCCGAGATGTTCTTCATTCCCTGACATATTTTGCCTGCTATCATAATCCTGGAAAAAATATGCATCGGTTCAGTTGCTCAGTCACGTCCGATTCTTTGTGACCCCATGGACTGCAGCACACCAGGCTTCCCTATCCATNAGCTGGGCAATCGATCACGTGTACATCGGAGAGGCTTGCCCTAAGCTCTGCAGTGGGCACGGATACTGCACCACCGGTGCCGTCTGCATCTGCGATGAAAGTTTCCAAGGTCAGAATCTTGTTTTGTTGTTGACCCAGGAGACAGTAGGGTTCTCCTCATCTCAACATGTGTGCAAAGGCCACTAGGGAATGGATAGAAACTCTGGCCTGAGGGATTTGAGATAGATGATGCACTCTTTGATCACAGACTTATTTACCTCGGGGATGAATTATGAAGGATAATTTTATGCTATGTTCCTTGAATTTTTTTAAATGAAGATTTTATCCGTCCCTCTTGGATATTCTATAGTAGCTTACATTCTCCAACTTCCACGTGACTCCCTGCCCCAGCGTCTACCTTCCACACTTGATTTTTGTTGTGGGCCTCTCTCCTTCCCTGCCTGGCTGCCTGTCCCCAGACACTGGACCAATATTCTTTCTCCCTCGGCCTCTCCCAGGGGCAGCAGCCCCTGGCCTCCCAAGATGGAGCTGACAATTCAAAATGTTGTTTCCCAGGTCTCTTCGTCACATACACACACAGGAAAATCTTCATAACTCAAAGAATACATTTTTACTGCTTGAGTTTCTAGAGGCTGACGATGCATTTGGGGCAAGTATATACTCAACTGCTGAGATCCCAGGAGGTTGCTCTGTCAGTCCTGTTTGAAAGCCTGCAGCCCTGCTTTCCTTTGATGAAACGTTTCTCACAGGTTTCAGCCTCTATGTTACAAAGTTCACTGTATCCAATTACTATTACATCCTCTGTATCCAATTACTATTACATCCTCTGAGCCTAATTCTTGACAATTAGCTGCTGCTGCTAAGTCGCTTCAGTCGTGTCCGACGGTGTGCGACCCCATAGACGGCAGCCCACCAGGCTCCCCCATCCCTGGGATTCTCCAGGCAAGAACAGTGGAGTGGGTTGCCATTTCCTTCTCCAATGCATGAAAGTGAAAAGTGAAAGTGAAGTTGCTCAGTCGTGTCCGACTCTTAGCGATTCCATGGACTGCAGCCTACCAGGCTCCTCCGTCCATGGAATTTTCCAGGCAAGAGTACTTGCAATGTACAGTAAATTTTTTTTACTGAACACTTACATTGCCTTATGCTTTACTGTTTACACAAGTATCCCCCCATTCATTCAGCAGAGTCATTCAGTACTTATGATACCCACCCCCATAAATTAACTATGGTTAATGTCACCATTATTACTTTATAGGTAAAGAAATTGAGGGGAGTGTGACTTCCCTAATAGTGCATGTCGGAAAAAAGACCAGAACCCCAGGTAGTTGCTTTTCAGTCAGTCTCTATGTCTCTCAGAGATGAGAGATTTATCCAAAGAGGACCAGAATTAGCTTCTCCCAAGTGTACAATGCAAGAACCCATAGATTTGGATTCTGGAGTAGAATCTACTTAGCTTTCTTGATGGATGCTATTTCCTTGCCTCCAAATGAAATGAGTATGATAAATGTAAACTGCTGCACATCTCTTATGTTAGAAATTCTTAGCCACTGTCTTCTTCCCCTGGTCGTCTTATTGCTGAGACCAGCTGAGTCTGTCCATGTATTAGCTAGAGAATTTGAACTTTTAGGCAAATGAACAACTCAGCTGTCTCACTAGGAGTCCTAGGTGTCTAGAATTTGCCCTTTTCTCTGATCCAGCAGAACTATGAGCTTTTGATTTTGAGTTATTTTAGACATTGAGAAAAGTTGTGCTTTTCCAGTCAAGGAAAAATGTAGAGACATACACATTTGCTAAAGTAGTGCCTTCCTTAAATGCCTGTATTACAGTTCTGTTATCTCTGAGAAACACTTCCAGTTTATTATTCCTGTATTTATTCCAGCTTCATTATGGAATATTTTATATGTACTCAGTATTATGCTAGGTACTACAATCCAACAATGAATAAAATATAGAATCTGTTCTCAAGAATCAACTATAAGAGCTAGAAGGAGAACAAGAACATGACTTCTTTCCTGCTATTTTCTTATCATGCTAGGGAAAAATAAATTATGTTGCCTCTCATGCCAGGGTGAGAGCTCCCTTCTAAGACTCATGGCTGGTAAACATGCAAGCCCAGCCAGACGCTGTGTTTTTTTTTAAACAATGGGCTTATACCAGTACTAAGTACATTAGCACCTACCTATTTTAGTAAGTATCAACTCAAAGATAATATGACTTTTCAGCAACATAAGCCAATAACTGCTGAAATAAAAGAGAAATATTTATCTCTAGGAATCCATATCTGCTTGGTATTTTTTCATTCTTACAGTAAATCTGACATTGATTGGATTAAATGTGAAATTGAATGCTTGTTCATAATCTTTGATGATTCTGCTTGTTCCAGCTAATTTTTGCAACTATTCATTTCCCTCTAGGTGATGACTGCTCTATTTTCAGTCATGACCTTCCCAGTTACATTAAAGATAATTTTGAGTCGGCAAGAGTCACTGAGGCAAACTGGGAAACTATTCAAGGTGGAGTGATAGGAAGTGGCTGTGGGCAGCTGGCACCCTATGCCCATGGGGACTCGCTCTATTTTAATGGCTGTCAGATAAGGCAAGCTGCCACCAAACCTCTGGATCTCACTCGAGCAAGGTAACAAAATTCCTGTGTTGTAGTTCAGATACAGAATCAGTCACAAGCACATCACTGTCCGTTGTTAGATATGATCATGAACTTCATGGCACGGGTGTCACTAAGCAGTAGAAACTTAATATCAGCTGAATTTGGTATGAGAAAGTATATGTTTTCACAACTCAGAATTATGATTTGCTTAAATTTAGTATAGAGTTACCTTGTGAGTAGTGGTAACATAGGCATAAGCTTAGAGAAATGGTCAAATATAAAAAATAGAGAAGTGTATCACAGTAACACAATGCTATAGGTCAGTTGTATGTCATAAAGTTGAAAAGTAAATAATTGGCTATGAATAATCCATATAGATAATTTAATGTGGATCATATGCAAGGACGTAAATACAAATGTAAGTGTGAAGATTTATAGTAATGCAAGCTTATATAGTCCTATATTTAGCATATGTATCTACAAATGGAAATGGAAGATTGATGGTTGGATAGATGGGAACTTTAAAATTTCACACAGTTTAGGAACTGCATGCTAATGTAGAATAGAGAAGACAAAGGAAAAGAGACCCAAGAGGGTTGAATTTTCTTCCCCACCTGCCCTTCCAGCTCTGCACCTAAGTCAGAGCAAACACAGCTTTTTGTCTGCCATACAAGTAACTTTGCTTTAAATTGATTAGTGCATTTACAGGTTTAAGTCTAGCAGTTTATTTGACCATCTATTAATCACTCTATTAATCACTCAGGAATTTTATTAATCACTTTAGGAATCTTATAAAGATAGATTTCCTATGTTTAAAAATTATATCTTCTAAGGGCAACGATGCCTGTGAGAAGCACATCAAACACAACAGCAGACATTGTCCAGAGCCTGCATGTCTAACTCAGTTTTCCCTCTTCTCTGATCTCCAGACATCTTTTCCTAAAATAAACATGATTTATCCTTGTCCAGATTCTGTTCAGCTTGCAGCTATTTATGAAAAGCATATAGCATAGAGGCACAGTTCTTGAGTCACTAGCCTATTGTGTTCCCCCTTAGCCTGGCCAAGAAATAAAGCCACTCTTTCCTTCACCATAAAAAGCATATAGAATAAATAGCATGGCTTTATTTCTTGTCTTCTCCATGTCCTCAGCTGCCTATTTGGCTGATATCACCTTGCAGAAAACAGAAGGTATTTCAGGAGAAATGTTCTAACAAGATTTCTAACATCAAAGGAAGAAAAAAGATCTTTGAAAGTCAGAATTGTTTTCTCTGTGTAGAACACCAGCCTTCCAAGCTTATTTTTCATATGTATGATGTAAAAGATAGTAAAATAAATTTTGTTATTTATGTGACTTAGTCATAAGACTGGATGCTTCTATTTTTACCATATTATAAGCTTGAAAATTACAGCACTTAGAAACAAGAAAGATTAAAAAAAATAAAGTATAACTCCTTAAATACTACCTGATTTTTATTTAAAAATGAATTCTCCTGTGTTTTGTTTTTTTTTTTTTTTCAGCAAAATCATGTTTGTTTTGCAAATTGGGAGCACATCACAGACAGACAGTTGCAACAGTGACCTGAGTGGCCCCCACGCCGTGGACAAGGCCGTGCTGCTGCAGTACAGCGTCAACAATGGGATCACCTGGCACGTCATTGCACAGCACCAGCCGAAGGACTTCACCCAGGCTCAGAGGGTGTCCTATAACGTCCCCTTGTAAGTGCCCAGAAAGGAAAATCAACAGTGTGTGATGAAGTTATATGAACAAACACCACAAAGTCAGTGGTGGCAGAACCAAGACTAACTAATCCAGATCTCCAAAGTTGTGTTACTGTTTCCTGTTGGGACAGTTGACAAAACTTGGAGCCAGGAATAAGAGCAAGAGGGAACAGAGAAAAACAATTAAATATCAAGGTGCTTTGTGCATATTTCCCTCCCAGTAATATGTTTCTAGTCCTTTAGAAGACAACATTTTAAATCTCCTGCTGGGTACACTGATTTGAGAATTTTCTGAGGATAGGTAGGTTTGTAGTTTTGCCTGGCATGGTACCTAGTGTCTAGTATCTAACCCATCACACAGAAGGTACATCCCATTTGTTGACTGAAGATGTAACTCTTCCAGGTCCTAGTGGAACAGGGGGAAGAAATGAGAGAAATGTAGAAGGATTGCAAATCCTTGAGTAGCGAGTAAAATGTGATGCTGCTTAGAAGAATACTGTGACCTAAGCAAATCTAAATTCCATACCCAAAGTTCTGTTGATTTAGAGTAGCCTATTGTATTTACCAGAAAGTTCTCTCTTATCTAATGTTTGACCTGTCTTCTTATCTGTAACCTAGGGAGGCACGGATGAAAGGAGTTTTATTGCGCTGGTGGCAGCCACGCCACAATGGAACAGGTCATGATCAATGGGCTTTGGACCATGTGGAGGTCGTGCTGTGAGTATCTAATACATAACATCTCATGTCCATTTCAGAAAGGTTTGAAATTCCTTTGATATGGCATGCTCCTTAATTCAGTAAGAATTGTTCCTGATGAGAAACCCCCACAGGATCACTTTGGCTTCCACTCTTCCACAACTGCAAACTATAGCTCTAGTCAACAAGTGATGTTACAAGGCCCCAAGTATAACTTAATGTACCTTAGAAAACTTCAGTAAGTAACAGTTTATATAACAGTTTGACAATATTAATTCAATGGGATTGAACAGAAGTCTCCAGGTAAATGGGATCAGTGCCTTCATGAAGTCTGGGTTGCCTTATAAAAAGGAATGACATCCTGAAAAGAAAAAGTATCTGTGCTGGTCGATGTGCTGAGAATCACTAGTTCATGTGCCTGATTACAAACACCTGTCCAAGCCACAGATGCCCGGGGCATTCTTCCATTTAGTGACATGGTCAAAACCAGAACAAAGAATTTGGTTTCAGATTCCTTGTGATTTTAATCCCATCACCTAAGAAGTCAAGGATGCCCCCTCCATGCTTTCTCCCATAGAATAAGGTTGTCAGCACTTTCAACTAGCTGGGTTGACTGTTCCACAGAGATGACTTGCTTTTTTTCTAACAATCTAGTTCCTGTAGAACTGGAATGCTTATGTCTCGGCGGGTTCGGACTGATGGCTCCAAGTGGTTGGCAAGGAGAGGCGAATCTTCTCGGTAGATAGGTTCAAATGTTCATTCTGTTTACCAAATAGAAAATGAAATCAGCCCTTTGGCTGATTTCAATCATTTTGAAAGCAAATTTAAATGATTAATTGGTAGGAAACCTACCAGATTTGTTTTCTTTCAATCATAGCCATGAGCTGAATTTTTCAGTCTTGAGTTAGTCCTTGTCCTAGTTTTCACTGAGGCACCTGCTTGCATGGCATCCATATCAACCCCCAGATCCAAGAGCAACCCAGTCCCTACACAAGCTCCCACTGTGCGCTCTGCTGCTTTGGACCACTTGCTGGGCTCTGCCTCCATAAGAGAAGGTTAATGTTTCTAGTAACAGTCCAGACTCAGCTGACTCCATATAATGAGGCTGATGTTTCACTTAGATTTTGATCTCCTCATACTGCATTATGCCAGGAGACTAGACTAAGCTGGGCTCTAAAATGAATGATTTTTGGTAAGGTCAGAGAGAGCAAGATATCTAGACAGACCAAAAACCAACCCTACATCCATTCTTCCCTGGCTACTTTCCTTTGAAAGGAGCACTTCTCAATCTGATTGAACATGAGATACACTTAAGAGCTTTTGGAAGCATCAACACATGTCCCAGTGCCCATACCCATCCCTATGGGTGATGTGATTTCAACTGATCTGCAGTGAGACCTGAGCATCAGTCTTTTTTAAAAGCACCTCAGTTCATTCTAATAAACTGTTTGAGAATCAGATTTAGAATTAGTAACTAGTTTTTATCTTTCAAGTCTCTCTCTGAGGCAGTGTACATTAATGGAGCTTCCTATCCCTGACAAAGCATTACCAACTTTTATGAAAAGTTCAAAATTTGACAGTCCTCAATAGAAGGCAGGGTGCTAATACTGACCTTGGGTAGATATAACAAATCTTACTTGTCATGTGTTTGAATAGATATTTCTTCTCCTCCCACCCAGCTGAGCAATTGCAATTATCCATTTCAGATTTCAAAGGCTTATCATCACCACAGTTCCTTCCCACAGAATAAAATTAAAGAGTAGGTGGGTCAGAAGTACAAATATACTCCCTGGTATGAAATAACTCCTTCACAACTCGGGAGTCAAACGGAGGTGACTTGCTGCCTCAAAGGTTCACATCATACAGTTCCCAAGGGAACCTTCTGGTATACCTTGCATTGGTATTAATTTTTGTAAGCAGCTGCCAGCTTCATGATATTCTCATGATATTATTACAAGAATCAACCTAGTGTTTCTGGTATTTTTCTGGAGCAATAATCTGCATTTGTAAAGACTTTACTTTTATTCAGTCTCCAGAATTTTAGTACTTTGAAGAATTTATCACTTACCAGCCACCTGTCTGCTCTTACTCTGTATGATTTNCATGGCATCCATATCAACCCCCAGATCCAAGAGCAACCCAGTCCCTACACAAGCTCCCACTGTGCGCTCTGCTGCTTTGGACCACTTGCTGGGCTCTGCCTCCATAAGAGAAGGTTAATGTTTCTAGTAACAGTCCAGACTCAGCTGACTCCATATAATGAGGCTGATGTTTCACTTAGATTTTTATCTCCTCATACTGCATTATGCCAGGAGACTAGACTAAGCTGGGCTCTAAAATGAATGATTTTTGGTAAGGTCAGAGAGAGCAAGATATCTAGACAGACCAAAAACCAACCCTACATCCATTCTTCCCTGGCTACTTTCCTTTGAAAGGAGCACTTCTCAATCTGATTGAACATGAGATACACTTAAGAGCTTTTGGAAGCATCAACACATGTCCCAGTGCCCATACCCATCCCTATGGGTGATGTGATTTCAACTGATCTGCAGTGAGACCTGAGCATCAGTCTTTTTTAAAAGCACCTCAGTTCATTCTAATAAACTGTTTGAGAATCAGATTTAGAATTAGTAACTAGTTTTTATCTTTCAAGTCTCTCTCTGAGGCAGTGTACATTAATGGAGCTTCCTATCCCTGACAAAGCATTACCAACTTTTATGAAAAGTTCAAAATTTGACAGTCCTCAATAGAAGGCAGGGTGCTAATACTGACCTTGGGTAGATATAACAAATCTTACTTGTCATGTGTTTGAATAGATATTTCTTCTCCTCCCACCCAGCTGAGCAATTGCAATTATCCATTTCAGATTTCAAAGGCTTATCATCACCACAGTTCCTTCCCACAGAATAAAATTAAAGAGTAGGTGGGTCAGAAGTACAAATATACTCCCTGGTATGAAATAACTCCTTCACAACTCGGGAGTCAAACGGAGGTGACTTGCTGCCTCAAAGGTTCACATCATACAGTTCCCAAGGGAACCTTCTGGTATACCTGGCATTGGTATTAATTTTTGTAAGCAGCTGCCAGCTTCATGATATTCTCATGATATTATTACAAGAATCAACCTAGTGTTTCTGGTATTTTTCTGGAGCAATAATCTGCATTTGTAAAGACTTTACTTTTATTCAGTCTCCAGAATTTTAGTACTTTGAAGAATTTATCACTTACCAGCCACCTGTCTGCTCTTACTCTGTATGATTTCCTCAGAGTCTCAGGGAACTAAAACATTCTGAATGAGAAAAGGTCATTGCCTCACATGCAGAGTATTACATGACTTGAGTTTTATTCAGAGTCTTCTTTTCAGTGAATGATTTTAACTTATAACTTTATACATGTAACCATAAAATTTTACATATTGATAAACATATGTATACATTATTATATGTTAAAATTTGTTAAAACTAAAGGAGTTACTTTGTTTTCCTTCTTTTTTGGAAGGAAGAAATATTTCATAAAGTTGAGTTTAATCAATAAGTTGTTTTAAAAATACCATACAAAGAAATTATCTTTTCAGAACTATATTTTTGATTTTTTGCTTTTGTATTAGGATTTAATATGTCCATGCCACTGTATTCTTTAAAACTATGTCTTTTCAGAAGAGTCACAAAAAAATTTAAGGCATTTGTTAGTCAATATGCCTTCCATAGCTCTACATAATTTATTTTAATTCATTCATTTAATGAGCTTAAAATTAAAGTTCCAGATAATTCAGAAAAATAAAATAATTTTTTCAAGTGTCTTTCAAGCAGATAAAACACAAAGAAACCAGCCAAGGTTCATGTCACAGTTCACAAATATTACTAATTATATCTTTGCTGCAGCAGATGTATATTTAGAAATAGGTGAAATACTCCCATAAAGCCCTATTAAATTCAAAATCTCATCCTAATTAATTATACTTTTGTATAATAACAGTTATATAAACTAAGATTGTTGGCTTTTTAAGTGTGGCAGGAACAGGAGGCTGAGGTGCATACCTAAAGAAATACAAGCCCTACCTAATTGAACACTGCAAATAGGGCAACTGATATGTTTTTTGCAACCAATGGTTGGAGGTATACATTTTTATAATATATTTTCTTTTCTGAGTAAAGATTGGCCCTAATATAGCTTTATTACCATAGTTTAGCTCTTTTGCATGTGCACTAAGGACACATGCTAAAAACTCTGAGAAAGAAAACCTGTGGTCACGCATGGTATCTTGAGTCTAACCTCAGTACTGCCCGTATTAGTAAGAAACATGAGTTTGATGAGAAAAAAAAAATGTAGCACTTTTGAAAATATTTCAAGGTTTAGGAGTGCATCCTAAATGAACAAGATACAGAACATATTTTTAATAGTTTAATTCTAAAATACTCCATCCAGAAGGATTTGAGTTTCATAAATATGGATATACAGAATAAGCCCCACACCATAAAGTTAAAAACCACCGTTTTGGCATTTAACAAGCAAAGTCACTTATGCCTTATGCTTGTTTGAGAGTGTAATCTCCCCACTCTGATGATTTTTTCAATAAAACCTGTACATGGAAAGCACTTCATGATGATTAGCCCTTGCTAATCTGCCACAGAACAGATGAACTGAATTGACAGATCACTTTTTCCCAGCCTCACTAGCTTACAAAAAGTCCTCATCTGTAAAGTCTGAGTGATGCAGCGTAACACAGTCATTGACAATCAAGTGTCAGAAACCTAATGTCTCTGAATTCATTGGCTAGTGTAGAATATTTGTTTTTCCGTAAATGTTTGTGAATACATTTGGGCAGATCCCTCACAAGATCCATGCTGGTGGGGTCTTCTTAGGATAAAAGAGAATCCTTTTTTTTAACCTTTGTTGCCTGGGCACTCATCCTTCTATCCTAAGAATCTCCCTCACCCAACTATGCATTTCATTCACACATCACATTTCCTATGTATGTGTCTTAAGTCACAACCTGTCATGTGTATGATGAAGCGGGCTGATTTTTGCATGTGTACCTTGAAAGCAAATTGCTCAGTAAAGAGTCAGCCTTTGTGAATTGAGTTACCAAAAAAGTGAATTATCACCACATTTGCTGAGAATTGAAAACCAATATGTTGCTAACTATGGTCTTAAAAGCATTTATCAGATTTTAATAATATGAGTTCCATCATGGCCATTCCTTCATGCTATTCATTATCAAGATACTGTCATATTTTTGGCACAAATGATTTATGGAGAATAATGTATTACATTTGTTGCAAAGCATATTTATCCTTCCTTAATTTGATTGTGTTATTTGATATACAGGACTTACTATTTCTAAAAGCCCATTCCTTAATATATTCAGGAATAAGTATCTTCTAAAATGTAAATAATTTAAAAATCAAATAATAACATTTATGGTAGTTATTAAACTGTTACTTTCATATTTATGCTTCATATGCAACATTTATGCCAAATGTAGTACTGTAGCTACATGTACTTTGACACATATGGTTATGAGCAAATACTGCATGTTGCATTACATAGAAAAGTTAAATATATGTATATACTAGGTATAGAAGAATAAGGAATAACTTCTTTAATTTTTATTTTCAAAAGAGATGAAAAATCGTATATTGCGTCTAAACCTGATCAGACTTTTATGACTAATCACAGTGCTGCATGTGTTGAAAGGCATTTTTTAACTTGTATTATATTTCATTATTTGCTGTCATTGGTTTTCCACTAGAGTAAGGTAAGTCCTCTTACTAATTCTGGGGAACTGTTTACTAAGTTTCATTGTTATTACCTATGTTAACTGAGAAATTTTGTGGAAGACCTTTGCAATTAAAAAAAAAACTGTGAAAACAAAGTTATATGTAATATTGAGAAATACTGGAACACTTGAAACCTGTATCATGTAAACTTTGTGTTCAGCCAAATTGTAGCAATTCTCTGATGTATACAAACAGCATAGACCAGAGTGCCAATCAGCATGCCTTCATTGGACTGCTTGATTCTGTGCCTGGAATTTTCCTAGGCGTTCTTGAAATATGAACAGTTTATAAGTTTGTTATGGGAGAAAAAGGAAAATGGAAATGTGTGCACAAGAGCTATGGGCTCTGATTAAATGTGGTGTCTTTCAAAAGATCTCTTGTGCTAGAGATGATTGAGAATGCCTGGACTTCTCAAATCTATTCTGTTAATAAATGAACCAGCAAAAGGGAGTGGATTTATTCATAATATTTGTGAGTTCTAGATCCTACCCTTAGGATCCAGAAAAGGATTGGCCTTTTAGAATACGTATCTACATTTGCTTTCTAATAGGGATACTTTAAAACTTAGGAAAGAAAGTATACTTAGTTAAGACTGATATCCTTAGTTAAGACTTAGGTATCCTTAGGTAAGACTTCTTTAACATATGTTTACATTGGGAGATAGTTTAAGCCTAGGTAAGAAGGTAAAATGGTTATTGTTTGTTAAACATATGAATATTCTGCTAGACGTTTCATTTCCCCAAAGTACACAATATCAGATACTATTCTTAGCCCCATTCAGTAGGGAAAAGAAAAATGAAGCACTCTACATTTGTGAGATATGTGAGCCCACACTTACTTACATATATCCCTCCTGAAAATGCAAGGCCTTGAAAGTAAAATGTACAGCATCTTCTATGCAGGGCAGTTTAACTGATTATTTTCAGTGCCAGTTTCCCATCTTACAATCATCAGTATTTCTATGAAAAATAATGGCAGTCACTGGATTCTTATTTTTGCATTGATATAAAGCATTACTTATTATATCATGAATTTTGATGAAAAATTAATTACTTAACAGTAAAAATAACTAAATTTCTATGTCCTCACATTACTTTTATCAAGTCTCCACCTTCTCCACTTCCTTTAGAATCAACAACAAATCACTTAATTTTTTATAATGATAAATAACTTAAGATAGTGGCTCCAGTGAAGAATACGAGATGAACAGTCACTAGTTCTTGAAAAAACTTGCAATATCCGTATTTCCTATGAGGGAAGCATTTTATTATTCCATATGTTATTTAAAGTCCCTGAACTCCCACAGCAATAATGGAAATTTAAGTTAGCATTTCCAAGAAGTCATTGATCACTCTCCCTTCTTTCAGTGGCTTCCTCAAAACAGAAATTTTTAAATGGACCTAGTTCTATTCAGTCAAGCAAACTGATAAGTCAAGAACCATAGTTGATATGCCTTGGAATGAATATTATCTGCTTTCATTGGAATTGTAATAAAATACTTTCTCATATTAATACTATTGCAGTGAAGAAATAAATCCTTAAAATTCCATCACACCTGTAATTATTTTGGTTATAAGTTTATAACTGGTTTATCTATAACTGTACATCTATATTGGAGAAGGAAATGGCAATCCACTCCAGTATTCTTGCCAGGAGAATCCCCACGGACAGAGGAGCCTGGCAGGCTACAGTCCATGGGGCCGCAAGAGTTGGACACGACTTAAGCGACTAAACCACCACATACATCTATATGTATCAAAACCAAAAATAGGGTCCCAGATCTGCTCCACAAAAAAAAGAAAAGACATAATAAGCATGACATCTTTAAACTGGTTTAAAATTCTCCTAATGTCCAGTCCTGTAAATTAGATATTCTAGAAGCCACAAGTGTTTAGTAACCATGTGAGTTTATTAATGGTCCTTGAAGCAGGCAGCACTTTGGTATAGCTTCCCATGATGCTTGATTTTCAAAAAATTATGAACTGGAAAAAAATCTACTTTTGTTAGATTCCATCCTGTCACCAGAGATACTTATGTTTTATGTAACAAAATTTTTCCAGTGTGCTTTGAAAATGTGGCCATTTCTAATGTGACTACAAAACATTAGCCATCTATAACAAACATCTATTGCAAATGCTGAATGTATATCAACATTTGCAGTGATCTAAAGATATGTTACAGATATATACATTTATTCAAAATTAAAGGCTATCTAGTGAATCAAAATGCCTCCTAAAGTAAATATAAGCTCCCAAGCTGGATCTGTTATCAAGGTATTAAAGATCTGCAACCTGTTAATATTTATTTTCTCACTCATAAAAAATGAAGCAGGCTTCCCTGGTGGCTCAGCTGTAAAAAATCCATTTGCAATGCAGGAGACATGGGTTGGGTCCCTGGGTCGGAAAGATCCCCTGGAGAAGGGAATGACAGCTCAGTATTCTTGCCTGGGAAATCCCGTAGATAGAGGAGCCTGGAGGGTTACACAGTCCGTGAGGTCACAGAGTTAGACACGAGTTAGCAACTAAACAACAAACAACATAAAAATGTAGAATTTAAATCAATCCATAATTAGTTATGTGGAGAAGTTGCTTTGAAGCCACACATGCACATCAACTTTTGTTCAAATGAAATGTTCCTGTGTTCCCATATATTGAGGTCACTTTCCCATCAGTTTGGGTTGCATTGAGATAACTGAATATCCTAAGTGTTCTGAGTTTATCTTTTTTTCTTGTAAGATATTTTAACTATTTTAAATTTTCTTTGAGTACCTTATATCGTTAAATGTGTTTACAACAGAATAATTTTCATTGCTTTAACTTTGCAATTATTCCTTATAGTTAAAGAGTAATGATTTACAACAGGAATCCAATCAGTAAGTCACCAAAAGTTCAACAAACATGCCGTGACCATTGAGGGGTCAGGCAGGAGGCTCACTGTGGNTTGCTCAGTCGTGTCCGACTCTTAGCGACCCCATGGACTGCAGCCTACCAGGCTCCTCCATCCATGGGATTTTCCAGGCAAGAGTACTGGAGTGGGGTGCCATTGCCTTAGTGCCTAAAAAATTACTGCTCCTAAGAGGCTTGGGGGAATTAGCACTTCCTGTACTCCTTCCTGGATTTATTTTTCTCCATAGTACTTACTGTATTCTAACAGACTATATTACTTACTTGTTTTATTTATCATCTCTCTCCTCTCACTAAATTGTAAGTGCCACCATGGCAGGGATTTTTAACTGTTTTGCCTACTAACACCTAGAAGAATACCTGGAACAGAGGTGACCAGTGATTATTTGTGGAATGATTAACTAGTGAATTGTTCATATTTAGATACTTGCCTGAATTATACTGTATGATCCATAAAATTTGATAGGTATAAATGCTGATACGGAAAAAATTTATGTAATCATAAAACAGTAGAGTTCAAAAGCTAGGAAAACCTTAATATCATCTAATCTGTCTCATTTTGGGAAGTGACCAAAAGGTGAAATGACTTGATTTAAGCCCAGAGTCAGTTATTTGTAGAGATGGAACAAGAATTGAGAACTCTTGAGAAAAATTTAATAGTTAATACTGATATTTGGATATGTGGTAGGAAAGATGTGTGATTATGGGTAAGAAAAACGAATCAGAAATTAGGTATATGTAGGCAAGTGACTTGATCTCCCGGGCATCAGATTCCTCCTCTGCGAACTAAGAATAATTCTACCTTTCTTATAAATCATTCTGAGACATATATGAGACAAAGCATATTAACTTAAGAATGCACGTTGCCTGGCACTTGGTGAAGGCTCAGTGAAGGTGGCTCCCATTATTACTATTTGGAGTATTTTTCTTGATATCCCAGTAAATACCATTTAGGTTTTAATTTTTCCTTCATAGCACATTAACAGAATTTGCAATTGTGTATTTAATGTCTCTCTTCTCTGTTAGATGTTAAGTTTCATAAAGGCATCTTTATTGTGATGTATCCAGTTGTCTTATGCAATGCCTGAAACATGATAGACATTGCATATGTATGAATTAATTAACTTGAGAAGGTTGCTAAGAACTTTGAAAAGAGAAACATTTGATGAAAACCTTTTGACTAACGAAGGTTAAGAAGAATAAGTTGGGCAGCTTTATATTAAAGCTATAGGTACCTTCTTAGTCTCAAATACTTCTAAGGAACCTTATGATTTTAATTTGTTTTTCTGCTCTGCTGGAAAGCAAATTCACTGACTTCCTGGCAAGGATATTAGTTGAGTTTATAAGATACTGTTCATTGTAAAGGACTAAATTAGCTTTTGGGGACCACTCTTGGATAAGATAAACTGATCCATTGAGGTACTCAATCTGTGGGACTAAGCGATTAAGCACCTCAATAGCAATCTTGATTCCGTGTCCAGCCATCAGTCTATCTATCTCTTGTTACTTTACCTAGCTTCATTTGATGAAAATCAGGAAAACTGTTTTTCTCCTCAAATTGCTATCCCCTCCTACTTTTTTTGTACTGTTTTGAAGCAGTAACCATGGTTACTAGTAAGCTCCTTGGAGCTTTGAAAACATTAGTCAGTTTCACAGCTGGAGGTAGAGTGATCTAGATAAAAGCAGAAGAAAAAAGCTGACTGTGGTTTTTTTCCTTCTGTTAGAACTGAGTTCTTTCAGTGGGGAGCACTTCACATAAAGTGAAATGTTCTTTATTGCCACCAAAGTAGACCATGTTTCATTTAAATTAACAGTAGGCTAGCACCTGGCTCCTTTTTAGAGTCAGGAAGAGAAGGTAATGCTACCACTCACCTGCCCTCCACCTGAATCTCCTCCCTCTCTACCCTCTTCTCTCTCTTCTCTATTTCTTTACACCTCCCCAGGGCCAGTAGTGAGTGAAGTAATACTGACATTTGAGGCCCAAATGGATAAGGTTATGAAGTTGCAGCTTTGGATTAACGGGGTGGGTAAGGGGAGGAGTGAAGGAGCACTAAAATCTTGGTACAATGGTGAAGTGAAAGTCTCTCAGTTATGTCCAACTCTTTGCCACCTCATGGACTATACAGTCCATGGAATTCTCCGGACCAGGATACTGGAGTGGGTAGCCTTTCCCTTCTCCAGGGGATCTTCCCAACCCAGAGATCAAACCCAGGTCTCCTGCATTGCAGGTGGATTCTTTACCAGCTGACTCACAAGGAAAACTCAAGACTGTTGAAGTGGGTAGCCTATCCCTTCTGCAGTGGTATAGTGGTTCAGTTCAGCTCAGTTGTGTCTGACTCTTTGCGACCCCATGAATCACAGCATGCCGGGCCTCCCTGTCTATCACCAACTCCCGAAGTTCACTCAAACTCATGTCCATCGAGTC
>SJYV01045111.1:625964-676501 GCA_006410875.1 Neotragus pygmaeus
GTTCTTTTTTTTTAATTTTTTTATTATTTTTTTAACATCAAAAATCATTTATATGGAAATTAGAACTATTTAAAGTGTTTGTACAAACTTGCAAATAACAAAATACACGAGCTCCCAATCCTGAATCCCCTTCCCACCTCCCATCCCACAAGATTAAATCAATGTTTGATGGAGGAGCCTGGTAGGCTACAGTCCATGGGGTCACAAAGAGTCGGACATGACTGAGCAGCTTTTTTCTTTCTTTGCGCGTTACACAAATTTCTTTGCAATTACACATTCGGTGATACTTTCTTGGTATTTATGGTTTCTCTTCAGTGGTGTTTCTTTCATAAGCAGAAAGGATGAGGAGGCTAGCTTAGAGGACCACTCTAATATACTACCTCAGGGAAAATCAGGGCAAGAGCACACATGATGTGTCCTAGGATGCTGGCAGGAAGACAGCTAGTTCCAGGTTAATCTTCTGTGACTAAAGAGATGAGAGGATTCTTTCTCCTGACACTTGATTAGTTCAATATATTAGGTCATTGTTCTTTTTTTATAACTAGACTTTACATAGGCAGCAAGTAGTACTTCTCACCACTAATAAATAATATATACATTCATTTCCTCCTTCAACCGTGACATTGAAACTGGTCAGCTTGATTGATACATATAATATTAACACATCAGGGGAACAGGGAGGACAGTCAAGCTATCTGAAAACAAAACCTGATTTTTTTTCTTTTTCTCTATAATGTCTTCAGAGCATATTTTGTTTCCATTCTATCGTTTTGAACATTCCCATAGGATAAAAATCCAGGGTGCAAGTTGTTATCATTCTATTTTGTAAACTATAGATCAATGCAATGTCTTTTTATCAAGTTTTAGCACAAATGCTATTGCTTTTTGATTAAGTATATCTGATAAAATTCACTTTATATATTTTTTTTGAGAGATTTTATTATACATTTTATTTTCTAATGATCTAACATCTATAAAATCCTCATTTTAAAGGTTTCTGTATATTACAAATGTTAGTATAATATCTAGGTAAAACAATTATTTTACATCTTTGCATATTTTATTTTNTTTTTTTTTAATTTTTTTATTATTTTTTTAACATCAAAAATCATTTATATGGAAATTAGAACTATTTAAAGTGTTTGTACAAACTTGCAAATAACAAAATACACGAGCTCCCAATCCTGAATCCCCTTCCCACCTCCCATCCCACAAGATTAAATCAATGTTTGATGGAGGAGCCTGGTAGGCTACAGTCCATGGGGTCACAAAGAGTCGGACATGACTGAGCAGCTTTTTTCTTTCTTTGCACGTTACACAAATTTCTTTGCAATTACACATTCGGTGATACTTTCTTGGTATTTATGGTTTCTCTTCAGTGGTGTTTCTTTCATAAGCAGAAAGGATGAGGAGGCTAGCTTAGAGGACCACTGTAATATACTACCTCAGGGAAAATCAGGGCAAGAGCACACATGATGTGTCCTAGGATGCTGGCAGGAAGACAGCTAGTTCCAGGTTAATCTTCTGTGACTAAAGAGATGAGAGGATTCTTTCTCCTGACACTTGATTAGTTCAATATATTAGGTCATTGTTCTTTTTTTATAACTAGACTTTACATAGGCAGCAAGTAGTACTTCTCACCACTAATAAATAATATATACATTCATTTCCTCCTTCAACCGTGACATTGAAACTGGTCAGCTTGATTGATACATATAATATTAACACATCAGGGGAACAGGGAGGACAGTCAAGCTATCTGAAAACAAAACCTGATTTTTTTTCTTTTTCTCTATAATGTCTTCAGAGCATATTTTGTTTCCATTCTATCGTTTTGAACATTCCCATAGGATAAAAATCCAGGGTGCAAGTTGTTATCATTCTATTTTGTAAACTATAGATCAATGCAATGTCTTTTTATCAAGTTTTAGCACAAATGCTATTGCTTTTTGATTAAGTATATCTGATAAAATTCACTTTATATATTTTTTTTGAGAGATTTTATTATACATTTTATTTTCTAATGATCTAACATCTATAAAATCCTCATTTTAAAGGTTTCTGTATATTACAAATGTTAGTATAATATCTAGGTAAAACAATTATTTTACATCTTTGCATATTTTATTTTACATATTTTACATCTGGTCTGTTGAGCAGAAGAACACACTGCTCAGTGCAAAATTACTCTTTCCTTCCTCTGTAACCCAACGCAAATTCATTATCATATTTACCTTCATGATGAAATCACATCACATGACATTATCCTGCTCCATGCACATTTTAGGTGGTACAGTGATAAAGAATCCAACAGCAATGCAGGAGAAACAGGAGACGAGGGTTCGATCCCTGAGTCAGGAAGATCCCCTGGAGGAGGAAATGGCAACCCACTCCAGTATTCCTGCCTAGAAACTTCCATGGACAGAGGACCCTGGCAGGCTACAATTCATGGGGTAGCAAAGAATTGGACATAACTGAGCACACAAGCAAGGAAGAAAAGACTTTAAGATAAGTCAGCATTCAAGAGATTGAGTGAATTTGGAAAATACTAAGAGGCTCACTCTTACAAAACACATTTTGATGCTATATAGAAACATGTTGTCACTCCGGTCCATGTGTGAAAGGAGTCTGATTCTTTTCAGTGATCTTATGGATAAGTATCCTTCTTAAATTACATTTTCCATATCAGAACTTTAACAGCTATCTCTGCCAGTATCATGCATATTTTTACAGGTTCCTAAAATTCATTTTCAGCATTTTTATCAGCTTGACCTTGAGTATGTATGTATGAATGTGTATGTATATACATGAGGGGGATATGTGCACATAGTTTTACATCTCAGAGAAGGCAATGGCACCCCACTCCAGTACTCTTGCCTGGAAAATCCCATGGACGGAGGAGCCTGGTAGGCTGCAGTCCATGGGGTCACTAAGAGTCGGACACGACTGAGCGACTTCAGTTTTACTTTTCACTCTCATGCACTGGAGAAGGAAATGGCAACCCACTCCAGTGTTCTTGGCTGGAGAAGAATCCCAGGGACAGGGGAGCCTGGTGGGCTGCCGTCTCTGGGGTCACACTGAGTCGGACATGACTGAGGCGAACTAGCAGTAGCAGCAGTAGTTTTACATCTATACATTCACTTACGCTTTCTTAGTATTGTATTATCTTTTTTTCAGTAGGGTGTCTCCTTCATAAGGCCTTGTTCAATAGAATATGACCCCAGCTGCTTACTGTCTGAGGAAGGCAGCAAAATCTGATATTCTGAGAAAAAAATTGCTTCTTCATTTTGCCCCCGAGACCGCAGGAAATAAGAAGATCAAGCTGATTCTGAAAAGAAGTTTGTTTTTCCTTTGTTTCTCAAGTTTTAAATGGCAATGGTTGCTGGAAGAATCAAATTGTCCTTCCTACTTGTTAAAGATGTATGTAAATAAAGTAATAGGCATAGTACACACTTTATCTCAAATTAATTCCATTCAAGTCAGCCTTTTCAGAAAGATTTCGAGAATAAAATTAAAAATCCAAAAACAGTTGCAGTCCACTTTTGCAATTAATCAAGAGAATTTACCATTTGTTCTGGTTCAGAACTCACTCATGAAAAGAAGGGGATTTCTTCAAGGCCAAAGGCAGTGAATTCAGTTGTCAACCTTTAGTTCTTCTGTCCCGGGGTGGTAATGTTAGCATGGCCTTTAAACCCTGAGAAAAAATAGCAGGGTAACTTAGGACATAGACTAGATTGTGCTTTCAGTGATGGAACTTACATGGTCTTTCTTTTTTCCCTCCCTCCTTCTATCCTTTCTGATTTTAACAGCACTCGCAAACAAAATTACATGATGAATTTTTCACGACAACATGGGCTCAGGCACTTCTACAACAGAAGACGAAGGTCACTTAGACGATACCCATGAAGAATCAAAAAGTTTATTTTTCCTTCCACTATGTGATGTGTTGTTTCGCATTCTTTTAAATCTCGCACTGCATCTGATATCAGGAAACTTCTGTGAAGGACTTAGTGATTAACTGAAAGCCCTTCTCAAGACCAAGTGTACACCACTTTCCCACACTGTGAACTAATGACAAGTGACTTATTTCTCATAAGTAAATGTCTTCATGTTGATGTATCCGTGCAAATTGTGATCTGTTGTAATATCAGTTACAGTAGCAGTATTAAAAATAAGAAATAGTTTAACAGAAAAAAAAGTTTAAGCACAAAAGTTTAAGAGATACTATGTTTAAAATGGCATTTAGTACAGTATTTAACATTCTTGGTCACAAAGCTATTTAAGTGGACTGTATTTCAGCTATGTATCATGTTTTATATGATTAAATTATCATTGTTGGTTCTTTATGTATTCTCTTCTACAATATAACACATTGACACTGTATTTACTTATTATGTTACAATATTTTTTGCTGCTGAATTTCAGGCTACTTATATTCTACAGAAAATTCATTGAAATACCTACTCATGAAGATAGTTGTAAAGAATTGTATCTCCTTTAATATACCCCTCGAAATGTATGTTGGTTTAGCGTTGTTTGTGGATAAGAAAAATGCTTGACCTTGAAATATTTTCTACTTAAAAAAATTGTGGATGAAAACCCTATCTCCCACAAAGGAGTTCCCATTTCCTTGTCTAAAAGATACTTTTAAAGTGTTCTGTGGCTGATTTACTAACAGTAAGTGCCATTTTGTGTCTGTGATAACAGAGTGATTTGTAAAACAGTGGATGTTTTCATTGTGTTCTCTTTGTGGACTGTTTTTCCTGCGGGTCATATTCATACCTTCTGATGAAGTTGTACCAACACCAGCAACATTATAATGGCCCTGTAGCCCTGAACTCTCTATTAAAACGTAACAAAAAGGTTGCACTCTAGGGTGAACCAAGCTAAAAGTCCATGCTTAAATAAAAATTATGTTCAAAATCCATTTGAAGTTCATTTGTTATTTGCTGTTTGTGTCTTTATTTGTTGTTTGTGTGTAATATTTGTAAGTCTGGGCAGGTTTGGAAAGTACAGTGTCAGATATATTTACTGGTTTTTTATAGTTCTGTCGTTGATAATAACCATTATGAAGCCACACTTTTCAATGTAACCATTTGGTTTTTTCCTATTATTCACTCTGCAGTCATGCCAAGAAAAGTCAGTAAAGAATTCTGAAAATTATTTAACCCCTGAGAATTTTGTTAGCTGCTGACATAATGCCTAGCTCATAAGTACTCATGCATTCATTCAGCAAATATCTATTGAGTGCTTGTTATGTGATAGTGTTGAAGATTAAAAATGCTGACAGACATTTTCCTTGCTTGTTTTTAACATCTACAAAATAATAAATATGTTAATTTTGTTGTATTTGTTGGTTTTCCAGAGGGTTAAAAATATATATATCTAGGTAAGAAAGCATTGAATGGCAGCAGTATTTCTCATTGAATAGGGAAACAATAGGGATGATCTTGCTGAGAAGTGTAGTTAAATGTTATTCTGAGTCTAGTATCAAATCCATTGTGAATCATTTCCTTGAAGATATAAAGGCTTTTTTTCTACTTAATGTAACATATGATACTTTGTATAATTTGGTGCATATGTGGTCCATAAATATTTATAACTATTGCTCTTAATTGTTGATTCTTCTGTTTTTACAAATTGTCAGATGATGGTTCACCATTTGGTAGTATTTTGTTTCATTTTTTCACTGGTATGAGAGGTAGAATTTTTCCCAAAGCCTTATCTTTGCAAGTAATTTATGTGTGCCATAGACCTATCCCCTGACTGATAAGATATTTACAATGCTCTCATCCATGAGTCTTACCCTCAGAACAGGATTTGAACTCCCCACCAATTCATCTCAAAGTTTAATAGCATACGTTGGGACTTACATCTGTTGATTTATTTAATTTGAAAACATAGTTCAAGTAGGAATTCAAGCAGTGTGGACTCAACTGACTTATCTTGCTGAAGGAAACAAAGTTTAGTAACAGATAAAAATATACATTTTTCTGACCAAGTTTCCATGATTTCTACACAGTTGTTTCTTATTCACCACACATTTTAATGTAAACTACACTCCAATCTAAATATAGTCAATATCACTTGTATTNCGGGCCGGGCCCGGGGAGGAGCTGCTGCGGCGCGCACGGAGCGCCCACCAGGCCCTCGGGGACCCACGGGATTCCCGCGTCGCCGCCCCTCCCGGCATCTCTCGCTCCGCTCTGTCTCTTGGGCTCTCCTGAAACTGCTTTCCTAAAGTGAATTCAACATTTGACTTGCCCACACCTTGCCTGTCTCTAGCACTTGACAGGAAAGTCTCAAGAAGCGCCTTCCTTTGCAAACCTCCGGCTCAGGCCTCCCTGTCTGCAGCGGCCGCACAGATTGTTGTTGTTGTTGTTGTTGTTGTTTGCCAGACGTTTGCGTCTTTACTGGACGTGCGCAACTCTTTGGTTCTGACTCAACCCTTTGCTGTTCACAACTTTGCTTTCACAGCTTCTCAGGTGCNCAGCGGCCGCACAGATTGTTGTTGTTGTTGTTGTTGTTGTTTGCCAGACGTTTGCGTCTTTACTGGACGTGCGCAACTCTTTGGTTCTGACTCAACCCTTTGCTGTTCACAACTTTGCTTTCACAGCTTCTCAGGTGCCCAGAACGTTCTCAGCCTTGCCGTGCTGTGCGCAGCCTCAAGATACCTTCTTACTGCAGCCTGCGCATATCCCCCAGCCCCGGCGTTGCCTTCGCCTGCTCTCTGGAGCCGAGCGCCGCCCGTAGTCCAGCCGGGAGGCGGGGTGGGTTCTGCCGCTTGGACAGCCAGGGTTCCCCGAGAGGGTCTGCAGTTCATAGTCGGGACGGCTCGCCTCCGCGCCCGGGGGAAGCTTGTACCTGCAGTCCCTGGCTTCTCCGTGAGCGGAGGGCTTGCTGAGGGCCTTCCTACCCTAAAATTGGGCAGCGGTACGCTTCTAAACACTTGCGGTGATGGTTGCTAAACAGTTAACGTGATGGGCGCTCAACCGCAATAGAGGTTCTGATACGAGGGCCTCTGACTTATATTTAATAAAATAGTTGATCAGGAAATCAGTTTACTTGTGTCGACTGCCTCGTTGAGGCGCACTCTGGGCAAAACCCACGAGGAAGCGTGCTGGAAGCTGTGCAAGAACCTTCGCTGTAGGGAAGGCAGCAGTCAGGCTGTGAGGAAGGTGGGGAGACCTTTCTTCACTGGGATGAGTACTGTGTATCAATCCGAGGTCTAAAATTTTCAAAACACGTTAGGAAACACAACAGATATGGTAGGTTCAGGGTGGAGGGTGCACTGAGATTCAGCGTTTGCTTACCCCCACCCCCCACCCCTCGCGCGCCGCCCTGCTGCTGAGCCCGACCTCTGAAAAGTGGGAACAATGTCTATTACATAAATGTATCATTTAAGGTAAGCTTGGCAAATGCAGGGGAATTTGAAGGATGCAATAGGAAGTGCATGCCTTCTTGAAGTGAAATTTGAAATAGTTTTATGCCACGAAATCCTTATAATTACTTCCATAGTTTTTCTGTTTCTGAAGACTCTGGCTGGGGTGAGGAGGCAGGAGAGAGAAATTCAATCTAATTTACATTAGAAAGAAACTTGGGGTGAAGAATTCCTAGGTAAGGTTGCTATGGCTGATACCTTAAGTGCACTGCTGGAAAGCATTCTAGCCTGTAAGTAACACCTGAAGCCCCAATTCTGTTACGTAGGGTTTCTATTCTTTCTTTTTTTTTTTCTCTTTAAGTACTCTGAAACTATACAGAGTTACACGTCCCTCATTAATTTATGAGTGATACCAAAAGAACTGACTCAATCCAACAAGAATTTGAGCTCCTTTCCTGTATGAGGCACTTTGCTAAGAGCTGCAGAAGAATGAAAGATGTGGGAACTTTGCAATTAAAACAGCAGTAGCAACAGTAGGCTGATTTGTAAAGAGTGGATGCAGGTGTGCACTGCCTATTCAATTTAAAATCAAAACCAATTGGGCTTTTATTTATTTTAAATGCCATATGTAGCCCCTGATATCCTAATCATTTGGCAATTTATTTTTCCTACCATTGCCAGTGGTCTGCATTTTAGTAATTCCAAAGGAAAAGGTTTTCTAGGAAATACAACTAAATAAGAACATAAGTCCATTTTCCCTAGTGTTTGCATTATCATTAAGCTAGTGAAGTCAAAATCAACAAGAAAAATTAGGAGATGATTCCTTTCTTTTCCTTTCATTTCAATCTAGTAAAACAAAGTCAGGATGAATAAATTTAATACTCCGTTGCCTCCCAAACTGTTTTAACTAAGTCCATTCTTTTGGAGGATGATCTACCTTCATGAAATCTTTCCATCCTTCTTTTGGAAGACAGTTCCAGAGACCAATTTCACAAAACCTTTCATTATAGATACCAGGAGCCATCAACATCATCACATCATCTTCTTCCCAGTTTTACCCTTAAAAACAGTTGTGTTCTACGGGGCTTTAGGGAGGGGACAGGTCATTTTTAAAATCTGGTCAAAGCTAGGACTTTATCCTTGGAAAAAATGCACATGCATTCAGAATATTGTATATCTCTTGGAGGATTCATGGTGCCTTGCTCAAGAACAGGGCAATGTGGAAATGAAGCAAGGATGTGGGTAAATCTAAAAACTGTGGGTATAATTTAATTTACTTCAAATGGAATAATACCTGGCTTTTTGAGTTAGTGTTCTCTGAATGGGAAGTAAAAACTATTATTTATAAAATGCTAAAGACAAATTAGTCCTATTAATTTTTTAGTTGATCATGATCATTATTAATCTGGTTTTTCAATTTTTGTCATTATTCTCAAGGAAATGTTTCTGAGATTATTTTTCTCTCAGCACTATTGCCTCATTCAGGATGGTTTCTCATGTGCCAACTTTTGTAACATGGGAATGGCTGAGTTCAAACTTTGAACTTGCTCACTCGCACAGTTCATACAGGAAGACTATATATCTCAAATAATTACCACATTCAGTTTGAACCACTGTGACAGCAGTAGTTGTGTCTTGGAGAGAGTTGGTTGGTATTAGGAGTGAGTGGAGAACATTAAGAATATCTTGGATGTAGCTTATTTTAAAGAACCAGCAACCTCTGAGTTAACTTTCCTTCTTCTATCTCTAGGGCCAAGGAGCGAGCTCTGTCTTCTCCAACTCTCAGCCCCATGGATCAGGGTTTCAGTGAACTGCACTAGACCTGCCGTCTGGGTACCCTGCCCCCTGCTCTGTGTGCTGCATGTTGGATCTGGCTAAGTAGAGGCCCCCTGGAACTAGTAAATGGTAGAGTGAATCATAGGTAGTAATGGATTTTACCTGGACTATGATTCTTAACATTTCCAGAAGCCATTATCACATTGCACCATTTGGAAGAAAACAATAAGATACAGAATGCCAGAAGCATCACTGCTTACTCTCTCTTTTTAACTTGGACCAAGACCAACCCAGTCGATCCTTAGAAATGAACCAGCTTTGACTTACCTTATATTTTTTATTATTTATTTACTTGGCTGCATTGGGTCTTAGTTGTGGCTCTCGGGATCTTAGTTGCATCAGGTGGGATCTGTCTGCTGCACGCAGGCTCAGTAGTTGTAGTGCACACGTTTAGTTCATGTGGGGTCTTAGTCCCCCAAGCAGGGGTCAAACCCATGTCCACCATGGAAGGTGGATTCTTAACCACTGGACCACCAGGAAAGTCCCTTGACTTACCTTATTGTTGAGTCAAAACTAGGTAGCTGGTCCGGAGAAGGCAATGGCACCCCACTCCGGTACTCTTGCCTGGAAAATCCCATGGACGGAGGAGCCTGGTAGGCTGCAGTCCATGAGGTCGCTAAAAGTCGGAAACAACTGAGCAACTTCACTTTCACTTTTCACTTTCCTGCATTGGAGAAGGAAATGGCAACCCACTCCAGTGTTCTTGCCTGGAGAATCCCAGGGACGGGGAAGCCCAGTGGGCTGCCGTCTATGGGGTCGCACAGAGTCGGACACGATTGAAGCGACTAGGCAGCAGCAGCAGCGTCAGGTAGCTAGTTGCACCCCTCCAACGTCTTTGATAGATGTGCTCAGTCATATCCAAATCTTTGTGACTCCGTGGACTATAGCCCTCCAGGGTCCTCTGCTCATGGAATTTTCCAGGCAAGAATACTGGATGGGGTTGCCATTTCCTACTCCAGGGGATCTTCCCAACCCAGGTATTGAACCCACGTCTCTTCCACCTAGGGAGCCCTTAGAATGTCACTGATACACATTAATTAGATTAGTAAATTAATGGACATCATGGTTTTAATCCAAGCTCTGCCCTTAACTAGGTACATGGGCGAATAACAAATTAAATTCCTTGGACTGCATTTTTCTTGTATAAAATGAGGGTGGCATAAGGGATCAGTGGTTTTCAACTACTACTATGTAGTCCCACATGTCTGAATCACATGTAGAATTTACTTAAAATATGTATATACACTGGGTCAGAGATTCTGATTTAATTGGACTGGGGCAGGGCCAGACATCTCTATTTTTTAAAAGCCCGCTTCCACCTCACCCCATCCCTCAAGAAACGCTAATATCCAGCCAAGGTTGAGAATACCTGAGTTAAATCAACATTAAGAATTGATTCTAAAATGGTGTAACTTAAAGATAGAAAAGCAGACTGGTAAAACCTGTTTCATGTGTGGCTTAGCCCAGAATTACATACACTCCACAGTAACCAAGCCTACACACACTTTTCTAAGAAGCAGTCCAAATCAAGCAATTTAAATTTATTCAAGGAAGAGTCTGTGCCTTCTCGCCATTTCAGTATTCCCACAATGCTATGCGAGTTCTTAGCACCTTGTACATTTTGATGGACTGAATTAGATATAAGTCTGCCCCTCTGAAATGATTAGCTCTTCCTGAAGGTCCCAAGGGACAATTATCTCTCTTCTCTTGGTGTCCATGCCTGTGTTTACTAGCCTATTGAACGTTTCTCCTAGAGGTGATCTGTGACTTTCTGGGGTTGAGGAGAAGGTGTCAGCAAGTGATAAGGATGATCACATTGATTGTTGCCGAAATATGAGCTTCTGTGACCAAACTGAGATAAAAAAAAAAAAGAAGATCCTCACACCTTCTCAAGTAGTTGTAGACTATCGAGTTACCAGAACTGGCATAGGGAAAAAAGAGCACATTGTTTACCTTCATCATTTGTTGGGATCTAATCTTGTTGCCATTACATCGTAAATTCAAGTTCACACTCTGCAAATTATTCTTCAAGTTAAAGATAGAAGTTACTGTAATCCATGAAATGTCTATCTTTCTCTTTTTTTCCCTCTCGCTGCCCTTCATATTCCAAAATACTAAGAAGAAGAAAAAAAACAGTGTGTATGTGTGACTGTCAGATCAGTAAAGAGAAACAGACATGAGTTGACAAAAGATGGAAAGGCGTTAAGGAGGAAGGAGGCCCATGGATCACTTAATGTTTTTCTTTTCTCTCTGCTGTTGGGCTTAGAGCTGCTATACATTTATTCTCAAATTTTCTAAAGCTTAAGCAAATTGTATCCCAGCTGCTATGTGTTAGCAAATGTGGGCTTGCAGCCCATGATCCGATGTTGCTTGCATCTCCCATTCATGGTGCGTTGAGTGCTATCTCAATGGGGTGCAGCCTGGACATGTTGTTGTTGTCTAGTCACCAAGTCATGTCTGACTCTTTTGCAACCCCATGGACGCACCGTGCTCCTCTGTCCATGGGATTTCCCAGGCAAGAATACTGGAGTGGATTGCCATTTCCTTCACCAGGGAATCTTCCCTACCCAGGGATCTAACCTGCATTGGCAGGTTGATTCTTTACCACTGAGCCACCAGGGAAACCCAACTTGGTCTAAATTCAGCATTGACTAGTCCCAGGGCCTATCTTAATCCTAAATAATGTCTTAGGTTGGGTAGTATTTTTTCTGGAGTGGAAAGCTACTGACTCCAGAGCTCTTTGTGTCTCAGAGCTGCCCTTCCCTGGTGTCAAAAATCTGATAGAGAACCATAGACCCAACTCAGCAATCACCTTTCCATCCACCTAGAGCTGGCTGCACTCACTCAAAAAAATTTCTAAGGTTGGATTCATTTTATTGTGTTTATTGTGTTTATTGTTTGTGAACATTGTTCCCAAAGATTTAGTGATACTGGGTACATGCTGTTTTGTTATTTTGTAATTTTTTCTTTTTCTACTTCTCAAAATGAATTAACATAGGAATAAATGTACTAGGAAAAAGATGGTTTTATGATCATAACTTTAAATCTAACAAAAAAGTTTATTCTTGCTAAACTCAAACACCCAGTTATGTGTTTATATATAAGCATTTGAAAGTGAAAGAAAGTGTAGTTGCTCAGTCGTGTCCGACTCTTTGCGACCCCATGGATTGTAGCCAGCCAGGCTCCTCTGTCCCTGGAATTCTCTAGGCAATAGTGCTAGAGTGGATTGCCATTCCCTTCTCCAGGGATCTTTCTGACTCAAGGATCGAACCTGGGTCTCTCACATCACAAGCAGATTCTTTACCATCTGAGCCACAAGAAAAGTCTTGTCCTCCCACAAAAACCTAATATTTGAAGATAGTTAAGTATAGTCAGGGTTTTTAGGATCATCACTAGTTTGCTTTTTAATCTTTTATTCCTCAAAACACCTGAATATTGTAAGGTAATTAAAAATGATAACATTTTCTTAACTGGTTCCTGTTTTACTGAACACTTAACAGTGGTCACCAAAGCTAGCAGAGGTTTTCATGTCTTCCTTCTTTTCATCCTTCCTTGATTCATTCAACCATTCAACACATGTCTAGTGAATTCCTACCACTAACCTGTCCTCATGGTAGTTACAAATAAAAGTAATGTGATTTTCATTTTTGTGAAGAGAGGAGAGAAGACAGAAAATAAAGTGAAATACAGTGTGGGCTAAATGGTGATACATACTGTGGAGAAAAATAAAACTGGGAAGAAGGCCGTGGAGGAATTGTACAATATTTAAAATAAAGTGGCCTGAAAAGGTGATGGAAAAAGTTATGAGGCTTTCTGGGCGTGGAGCTTTCTGGCCAACACAAAGGTCCTGAGTCAGTTATGTGCCTGGTATATTCACAAAACAGCAGGGAGGTTTGAATGGCTGGAGCAGAGTGATGAGGGTTAAGTAGAAGGAAATGAAATCATCTAAGAAAGGGGCAGCTGAGAGGTAGAGTTTGGGAGGGTATGAAAGATCTTGTAGGTCCTTGTAGGGCCTTTTCAGTAGGATGCTTATAAAGTGACATAATGGTGCAGTTTCTTAGTATTTAGCCAAAATGGCAGAAGCCCTGTGATCTCCTTTGTTACATGCTCTGGATGTTCCCCAGTTTTTTGTTTTGTCACCAAATCAGTCTCTTCCCATCCTTTGCCTTTATCCTTTATCCCCAAGGCTGACTCTAGAATGGGATTCAGTCTCCCAATGGTTGCTTTCTTGATGCCCCGAAGATAAGAATTGCTCTTCCTTTTTAAAGAATGCGCCGCTAGTCACTAAAGAAGAAAAACTGTCAGTACCAAAACCAATAACCATGAGGAAAAATTAATAAAACTATACAAAACATATTCTTGGTTTATACCGAGCCCCGACTCAAAATGGTTATACTACTGGCGAAGGGAGTTTAGCCTGTGTTTTGTTGGGTCCACACGTTGTTTTCTAAAAAATTTGTGTTGATTTCCAACACTAAATTTTTTTTAATTAAGGGAAGTTTTCATTAAAATATAGTTTCAAGTGTTCTTTAAAAATTGGACATTTTATTTATATGAGGCTCTAGAACAGACAAAAATAATCCATGATGATGGAAATCAGAACTGAGGCTGCCTGACATGGGAGTGTGGTAGAGACTGACTTGGTAGCACCACCAGACAAAATTTTGGATGATGAAATGGTTCTATGCATAGCAGTCTGAAATGCATGGTTGTTGTTCAGTCGCTCAGTTGTGTCTGACTCTTTGCTACCCCATGGACTACAGCATGCCAAGCTTCCCTGTCCTTCACCATCTCCCAGAGTTTACTCAAACTCATGTCCATTGAGTCGGTGATGCCATCCAACCATCTTATCATCTGTCATCCCCTTATCCTCCTGCCTTCTATCTTTCCCAGAAACAGGGTCTTTTCTAATGAGTCAGCTCTTTGCATCAGGTGGCCAAAGTGTTGGAGTTCAGCACCAGTCCTTCCAATGAATATTCAGGGTTGATTTCCTTTAGGATTGACTGATTAGATCTCCCTGCATGGTAAAACACATTAAGCAATGTACTGGTCTGTGCAGTTGACTATATGTCAATTGAACCTCACTATGAAGGAAGTTTAAAATGGAAGCCAGCATTCAGTAAGAGCTGATTAATGTGACCACTTTGAGCTTGGCACGTGCTCTCAAGATTGGCACAGACTTATTACCTGGTTCACTTCAATCATTGTCATTATGTACCTGGGCTTCCCTGCTGGCTCAGCTGGTAAAGAGTCTGCCTGCAATGCGAGAGACCTGGGTTCAATCCCTGGATTGGGAAGATCCCCTGGAGAAGGGAAAGGCTACTGACTCCAGTATTCTGGCCTGGAGAACTTCATGGACTGTATAATTCATGGGATCTCAAAGAATCAGACACAAATTGAGTGACTTTCACTTTCACCAAGATCCTGTAGTTGACATTGGTGTGTGATTTATGCAGTGGTGGTTTTGATTTCAACTATCAATAGAGAACAAATCTGAAGAGGCCTAATATGTTTAATTGGTAGTGGAGAAATTAGTACCTGCCTTCTAGGGTTGTATGTGAAGCAGGTAACAGAAACATAATCTTGGTAGCTTGGAACAGTCAAGCAGCTCACCTACGTCCATCTCTCAGTTAGTGGTATTCTCAAATGTGGGATTCTCTGAGGTCTCTAAACATAAGTCTCAGCTTTCCTCTCAAATGCAAGTATCTCCTGTGCTTGCAGACTCCTCCTCTGAAAGGATAACAGAAAGTACATTTAGCTCCTATTACCAGCACTTAAAACTTACTTTTATTATGTTTGTTATGTGTTTGTTATTTGTTTGTTATGTGTCTACCATGGAAATCTTGGAAAGTACAGACAAAAGGAAAATAAAATTACCCACAATTCTGAACATAACCTCTGTTTACCGTTTTTGTGGTAAATACTTTGAAATTTTTCTTCATAATGTCATAATATAAAATATGTCTATATATTTTATGTTAAAAATATGCTTACTATATAAAATTTAGCACACAATCACCAAACTTGCAAATTAAAAAAACAAAGATAAAAGATAACATCCTAGGCACAGGCATTTGCCTTCCCTCTATCCTATAACTCTTTTTAAATGGCTATGACATTTTGCAGATAATAGAAAGAACCTGAAGAAAGTGGGGGCAAGTTATTGATGAAACAAAATCAGGAAATTGGTGCAGGAAGGTCCACCATGGGAGGGAGAGTGACCTTCTAGAAAGAAACTCAGGGCATGGAGTCAGCAAGGACAGAGAGCAGGCATGAGCAAGGGGGCCTGAAAGCAGAGCTTGATGGAATTTTTAATGGGTTAGTTAAGGTCAGCCAGTGCTTCTAATTGAGTTCGGTATTGTGGAGTAAATCCTTTCTCTTTCTGGCATTTGAAAAGAGAGTGAACCCTAGTTTGAAGGCCAGCTCTTGCCTCCTCACGCTAAAGTCAAACTAGAAGGTGAAGAGCCTACTCTGCTGTGCAAAGGTTCCTGATCACCATTCCATTCAGGGAAGAATCCTGTCCTGAAACACTGTGTACAAGATAGTGGAGGAAAGTGACCCCAGTTAATCAGAAAAGTCAATGAGGTCTTTATATATATATACACACATACACACACATGTACATGCACATATATTTATAAAAACAAGAATAATCTGACATACGAAGGAGTATGAAAAAACCCCAAGATAAACAGTTATTAATGTCAGAGGGGAGAATGTTTAAAATAGCTTTAAACGTAGAGTTGCCAAAGGGGAAGCAGGAGAGGAGGGATAAATTAGAAGTTTAGGATTAACAGATAGACACTATTATTGGATTGGCCCGAAGTTTCATTCAGGTTCTGCATAATATCTTACAGAAACCTAAACTTTTTGGCCCACCCAATTTGTTATTCAAACTAGATAAATAATAAGAATCTACTGTATAGCAAAGGGAACTATATGTAATAACCTATAATGGGGAAGAATGTAAAAAAGAATACATATATATATATATATATATATATACACATATACACACACACACATATATACATAACTGAATCACTTTGCCATATACCTGAAACTAACACAGCATTGTAAATCACTATACTTCAATTAAAAAAATATATATAAGGACTATCAAAAAAAGAAAATATATATATAATAGCTTTTAAAAATAAAAAAATCTCTGAGTACCTTCAGAGTGATTAAAAATATATTGTTTCCATACAACAAAAATATAATTCTATAAAGAAGGAGTAACAACCAGAAAACAGACAAAAAAGATCTTGAAATTTTAAAAAGTAATTACTGCAATCAATTTAGTAGAGCAGCTGAAAGATAAAATTTAAGCAGTATCCTGGAATGAACAACCAAATGTCAAAGAGATGGAGAATATTTATGCTGAAGAAGATAAGAAACATAGAAAACAGTTCATTGTGTCCAACTTCAATCTACTGGAACTCTAGAAAGAGAAAATAAAGTCACTTAAGATTGATATTAACCTTCCCATCACTGAATAGGACACTAAACTACAGTGGAGCAGTGCCTTCAAAGTTACGAGGGAAAATGATTTTGAACCTAAAATTCTGTTGCCAATTAAATTATTAAGTGTGAAAGTAAAATGAGGACATTTTCAGATCTTCAAAGACTCAGTCAATTTTATTCCAAGTACCCTTTCTTGAACAATTACCTAAGGATGTGCTCCAGCAAAATGAGAGCAGAAAGAAAGAAGGAGAAAGACGTGAAGTGAGTGTTATTACCCCAAGCCTTCTGTCCTAGGCCGGCAAATTAGTACCAGTCTTAGAAAAAAAAAAAAAAAAGAGATGGAAATTAAAAGCAAAAAGTAATCAATAAACTCTAAGAATAATTACTTTAGGAAGAACTAAGTAACTTCTGTTCAATAGATAGAACCAGTAATGAACTATATTCACATAATTATAATAACAGGGCAACTAGAAACCTGGGGTATTAAACTAACTCATGCAGACCTCTCTTCAGTACAAACACAGAAAAATAAAGGATAAGACACAATGAAATGTATAAGTAAATCAGTCAGTTCAGTCGCTCAGTCATGTCCGACTCTTTGCAATTGCAACCCCATGGACGGCAGCACCCCAGGCCTCCCTGTCCATCACCAACTCCCAGAGTTTACTCAAACTCACATCCATCGAGTCAGTGATGCCATCCAGCCATCTCATCCTCTGTCATCCCATTCTCCCGCCTTCAATCTTTCCCAGCAGCAGGGTCTTTACCAATGAGTCAGCTCTTCACATCAGGTGGCCAAAATATTGGAGTTTAGCTTCAGCATCAGTCCTTCCAATGAACACCGAGGACTGATCTCCTTTAGTATGGACTGGTTGGATCTCCTTGCAGTCCAAGGGATTCTGCACTCAGATTTCTCTATAGTCCAACTCACATCCATATATGACTACTGGAAAAACTATAGCCTTGACTAGATGGATTTGAAATAGCTCAACTGGAAGTCCATCACCTCCACTAGCTTTGTTCGTACTGATGCTTTCTAAGGCCCACTTGACTTCACATTCCAGGATGTCTGGCTCTAGGTGAGTGATCACACCATCGTAATTATCTTGGTCATGAAGATCTTTTTTGTACAGTTCTTCTGTGTATTCTTGCCACCTCTTCTTAATATCTTCTGCTTCTGTTAGGTCCAGACCATTTCTGTCCTTTATCGAGCCCATCTTTGCATGAAATGTTCCCTTATTATCTCTCATTTTCTTGAAGAGATCTCTAGTCTTTCCCATTCTGTTCTTTTCCTCTATTTCTTTGCATTGATCGCTGAGGAAGGCTTTCTTATCTCTTCTTGCTATTCTTTGGAACTCCGTATTCAGATGCTTATATCTTTCCTTTTCTCCTTTGCTTTTCATGTCTCTTCTTTTCACAGCTATTTGTAAGGCCTCCCCAGACAGCCATTTTGCTTTTTTGCATTTCTTTTCTGTGGGGATGGTCTTGATCCNCCACTGTTTCCCCATCTATTTCCCATGAAGTGGTGGGACCAGATGCCATGATCTTCATTTTCTAAATGTTGAGCTTTAAGCCAGCTTTCTCACTCTCCTCTTTCACTTTCATCAAGAGGCTTTTTAGTTCCTCTTCACTTTCTGCCATAAGGGTGGTGTCATCTGCATATCTGAGGTTATTGATATTTCTCCTGGCAATCTTGATTCCAGCTTGTGCTTCTTCTAGCCCAGTGTTTCTCATGATGTACTCTGCATATAAGTTAAATAAGCAGGGTGACAACATACAGCATCAACGTACTCCTTTTCCTATTTGGAGCCTCTAGGTTTGCTGGCTGGAACAACTATTCCCTCTCCAGTTTCCTGAAAAGTAATTACCAAATGATAAATTTTTAAAAAATTCCCCAGTGATCAGTTAGTTGGATTTTCAATTTGCCAGGTAACTGAGTTGTTGAATCTATTAAATCTGTTAAACAAAGTTTTAAATCAGGTTTAGGACATTCTCCATGACCATTTTAGCACCAGAGGACAGAGAAAGGGACATATTTAAAGGCAGAGGTGAGGGTGAGGGAAGGAGCAAAGGTAAACTCAGCATCTGAAGTGGGAAATAGGATCTAGACTGACATTCAGTCAAGTTGGACTGACAGAGCTTCAGGAAATGGCTGCAATGAGTGCACGTAGACAATGCTTCAGAGAAATTCTAGGATTTTGCATAGTTGTGTTTTCACTGAAATGCCATTCTGCAACTTTTTTTGGAGCTTCTTCCATTTTGATAAAGATGGTAGCTTGCCGGGGTCCAGCCCCAGGGGATCCAGGGAATTCGAAGCAGGGACAGAGTCGGCGAGGAGAGACTTATTTATGAAGAGAGATTCAGAAAGAATAGTGTAGTAGGAAAATTAGTGGAAAAAAGATGCTGAATAACTTGGTTTACACGGGAGACCAATAAAGCTCCGAGACATGGGGCTTGCACTGTCTACGTAGGCCACTTGAACAGCGGAGGGTGCCCCGCCTTGGGCTGCCTCTCGCGTGAATCTTAGAAGCCAGGGCAAATAAGTAGACACGGAGATCCTCTGTGCTCCAGATGGGAATTCAGCCTGAAAGGGGAGAAAGAACAACATGGGGGAGCCAAGCATTGGTGCCAGACCCACAACTTTATTTTCAAAAGCAGTTTACATACCCCAAGTTGTACATAAAGAAATATTGGAATATGCAGAGTTATGCAGGGGCAGCAGTCTGACCCTTATTGAGACCAGGCTTTCTTTTTGCATACCTTCCCGTATACAAAAGATCTCATGTGGTTTTACATCATCTTCTGGCCAGGGGGCCTGTTAACATTTTTTATGGCTCTTTTCCTAAATGTCTATCAACCAGAAAACTCATTTTCCCTTGAAGTGTTTTTTTTTTTACTCTGCATCACCCTCAAAGTACTAAATAAAGTTACATTCCTGTAGAACAAAGGTGCAGTGGGTTATAACAAAGAAAGTACTTAACTCAAAGATCTAGTGTTGCTAATACCAGGGCTACTACCTGTTTTTTCTACATACCAACTATATCAACAAATAAAAGATATGAAAACTTGGCAGCAAGTATTGGCTCAACAATGAAACCCTTAATCAGTGCTATTCTAATGATTTTGACTCCTTGGAAGTCCCTACATTCCTAGATTGTTTTAAGCTTCCTATGCCTCTCGCGGTCAGGAGGCCGCAAACAATCACATGCGCAGCTGTAAGAGTCCGGACAAACCTGTCAGGCAGGCTAGAAAGCCATCAGAGGGGTTTCTGGATTGAAACGCTCTTATTATGCTCAGAAGATTTATTATCTAAAAGCTCTAAATTAACTTTTTCCAGAAAAAGGTGGAATAGCCCCCTGTTAATGTCAGAGGAGTTGGTGAAAGGCATAATATAGTAAGGCAGACAGATTTTGGTTCTGGTGTAGATGCTCGAGAAAACCCAGGGGGACCCCTGAGCCTGATCCCACCTTTGCGTTTTGTCAGGCCCCCTTCCTCATGACCTTAGCCATGGGCGGGATTCCCCATGCTGACTCCCATCAGTAGCTGTAGAAATGGAAAGAATTGGAAACACACATGCTGTGTTTTATAGGTAAAGTCAGCAGGACTGGCTGTTGGATTGATTTGGAGGAGAATGAGGAAGCTGGGCATGTGAGGGTCAAGGAGACTGACATTAGATTAGGAATGAGAATTTTCTAGAGAAAGACGAAAAAGCTGTATGCATTTACCCTCCACCTAATGTCAAGGAAGGAAAAAAGGACTGCAACAGAACCACTTGGGGCACTGGACACGTGTCCCTTGAAGTTTGTAGGCACTATTGCAGGAAAAGTAAATCTGCAGGTGGAATGGTGTGAACCACCTAGAACAGCAGAATGTGGCCTGCACTTGCAAAGTTTCCTGGGGCTAAAGCATTACGGGGTGCTTTAGGAGGTAACCAGGCTTGGCTCTTTTGAAATTAACCTGCCCAAGAAGACTGCCTACAGAATAAGCAGCTGCCAGCAGAAAGAACCTGGAAGAGGTGTAAGACCTGGAACGTGGAAGGGGCCAAGATTAGGGGGAGGGGTGTTACATCTGCCAGAGAATGCTACACTGGGAGTTCCTCACTGAAAAGTGGTCTCCAGAGAACCCTCAAAGCACCCCACTGGCCTTTGGGAATAAACAGCAGATTACAGCTGTGCCAGCCAAGTAAGACTTTCTGTCCATATCTAATTTGGGAAAGATTAAAGCAGAAAAAAATCTACTCCTGGTGAAGAGGGAATGACAAGGAAAACTGTCTCAGCCTGGACTCTCTGAGCACGATTACAAGATTCTGTGTAGGAGTGGGACAGAAGTGTGGGCACACTGAGACACATCAGCTTAAATTAACGTGGTTTTCGTTTATTCGTCATAAGGAACCAGGAGAGAAATACACAGAGCCCGCTGTTTTCTAATGATCTCCCATTTTTGTTTGGTCTTAATCCCACAGGTTTAGCCTTTGCAATGTTGGCAGCTGTGCCTCCAGTGTTTGGCCTATACTCTTCATTTTACCCCGTTATCATGTATTGTTTTTTTGGAACCTCCCGACACGTATCCATAGGTAAACCTTATAGTTGATGTTTTACTACCTTTCCTTTTGGATTTCCCAGCTTTGCAATGTGCTGAAGAAATAGCATGTTTGTTATTAGGTTATCAAACTTCTGTTACTGTATGCCCAATAGGTGCTTTTAAAAAATACACTCTCCCTCAAGATTTCTAGAATTAATAGCTTTCTTATAATATGGGCATAATAGAAAAAGAGTTTTCTTGTCTAAAAAGACAAGAAATCTGTGATGTAAGTATTTCAGTTCATAATACAATTTGCTTGCATATCTGTGTTTTCTTTTTTTATTAATGATACTTCAAGTTCCTATTGCTATGCATACATTGCATTTGCATCTTATTTTAGACACTGAATTGTACATGGTTTCTCTTTAGTGTATTTAGGATCAAGTTTATATGGGTTTCATAATAGTGTTGGTGCTGCCTGAGGGTGCTACCAGCCAACACAGACACACACACACACACACACACACACACATGTCTGAAATGTTCATTGCTAGGTAACAAACATGCCCAAAATTTAGCAGCTAAAAACAGTCATTTGATTATCTCTCATAGTTTCTGTGGGTCAGGATTTGGGAAGGGCTTAACTGGACGGTTTTGGCTCAGCATCTCTCAAGCAGTTGAGAGTCAGGTGGGAGCTGGAGCCAGAGCAGCTAAAGGAGGTGGGTCTCCCTCTCCCTCTCCCTCTGTTCTTACCTCTCACCCCACCCTCTCTCCATGGGGTCCTTCCTGGGGCTTTCTCATATACAGGGTTGAAGCACAAGCAAGCAGCACAGCTCTCAGGCAGAAGTCATACCATCTTGTGTTACGTAGCCTCACAGTTCACACAGTATCACTTCTGCTGCATTCTCTTGGTTACTAGCATGCCACAAGTCCACCCAGATTCAAGGAGAGAGGAATTAGGCCACCTCTTCATGGGAAAATGTCGAAGTTCTAGAAGAGTGTATGGAATGGAAGATTCTGTCACTGTGCAGTGTTATTTCAGTGAGGATTTATTGACCTCACCTGTGTCTCCTGGGATACTGGCAACAATCATTCCAGATATGCTGAAAATCATTTCTCTGATTAATACCGCATTATTTCAGGTCCATTTGCAGTTATTAGCCTGATGATAGGCGGTGTGGCTGTTCGATTAGTACCAGATGATATAGTCATTCCAGGAGGGGTAAATGCAACCAACGGGACAGAGGCAAGAGATGCCTTGAGAGTAAAAGTCGCCATGTCTGTGACCTTACTTTCAGGAATCATTCAGGTAAGACTCACAGATGTGGAAATAAGCTCTCATTTGCTCATTTAATAAATACCTTTTGAGCACCCTTGGTTGGTCATGGGCAGGGTCAGCCAGCAAAACTCCAGAGCTTAGGGTTTGTAGCTCAAGAATGCCAGTCCCACTGCATGCTTTACTTAAATTGATATAGAGTAGGAACTAGCTAGCTTCCATTGGGTACTTTAGAGTTTCTAAAAGCAAGACTAGCTTGAAGCAGGGTGAGTTGGTAATGGGAAAAGGCATTTCTTATCTGCCTGGAAGGAGCAAGCAATAACATGACTAAGTGTGCCCCCACTTCTGAGGGACAGGAAGCATAAAAAGGGTGCCCAGTGCTTCGTGGGGCTCCAGGCCTCTCCAAATGTTGTTGTTTTCTGAAGAACCACTGACTGATTTGTTAGCTACTTACCTGCTATAGGTACAAATTTGTAGTGTTAGAAAGTGGTCCAGAAAAAAACTTTGGGATGTTTTCTGTTGGATTTAACTTCCTGATCTATGATGTGATTCATTTGTCTCTTTGTCATTAAAAAAAAAAGTTTTGCCTAGGTGTCTGTAGATTTGGATTTGTGGCCATATATCTCACGGAGCCCTTGGTCCGTGGGTTTACCACTGCTGCAGCCGTGCATGTCTTCACCTCCATGTTAAAATACCTGTTTGGAGTTAAAACAAAGCGGTACAGTGGGATCTTTTCAGTGGTGTATGTAAGTAAGCAACTTCCCGACTTACTGGTACTTGTTTCCCTTCTTTATTTTTCCTCCTTCTCTCCCCTATCTCAAGGCTCACTTTGCTTATTTCTAAGAATTTCAGTAGAATGAAGAAGATTTAGTCATTCTAAGACTTTTCTGAGAAGAGCATTACAAGGGGAATTAAATCTTAAAGTTTCATTTCATTAATATGTGATACTACCTACCTCACAAGAAATTTTTTGTCAGGTCTTTGTTTGGTGGCTACAACTTTTGCCTAATTAGCTCCAGAGACAGCTTTTTCATAAGATCAGATTAGATTCTCTTTAGGAAAGTGAAAGTGAAAGTTGCTTATTCGTGTCTGAGTCTGCAGCCCCATGGACAGTAGCCCATTAGGCTCCTCTGCCTGTGGAATTTTCCAGGCAACAATACCAGAGTGAGTTGGCATATCCTCCTGCAGAGGATCTTCCCAACCCAGGATTGAACTTGTGTCTTTTGTGTTCTCCTGCATTACAAGCAGGTTCTTTACCATCTGAGCCACCAGGGAAGTCAATTTAAAGTCATTCTGGGATAACATCTCTCTTTAAAACTGCTTCTCAAGCAGGCGAAAATTGGAAATCCATAAAGGATTTGACTAACACACCTAACCAGTTTAATCTAATATAATGTACATAGACCTTTCCACCCAACTCAGAGAACATATAAATTACTTATAAGCATGTAGGTAACAATGGTAATAATTGATCATGTTGAAAATGGTCACATACAGCTGACCACAACTTCTAAAAATTCAGTTTCACATGGTGCAGTATAATTAGCAATCGATAACTAAAGATGGCTTAAAACCCCCATACATTTGGAAACTAAAAACATATTTCTAAGCAGCCCATGGATAAAGAGAAAATTATGAAATAATTAGAACCAAATGACAGTGGAACTGCTACTTATCAAAACTTCTGAAATGCTGCTAAAGATATTTTTGGAATGAAAGACCTATGTGGCCTTTGTAAGAATTCATGTGTCACACACTGTGTTAGGGCAGTGCAATGAGCTTACAGTTCAATGGGAAGACAAATGTATTAGTTGCTTAGTTGTGTCCGACTCTTTGCAACTCCATAGACTGTAGCCCACCAGGCTTCTCTGTCTATGGAATTCTCCAGGCAGGAATACTGGAGAGGATTGCCATTTTTCATCTCCAGGGTATCTTCCTGACCCAGTGATTGAACCCAGGTCACCTGCATTGCAGGCAAACTCTACTTTCTGAGCTGTAGGGAAGTCCCCAGTACAATGGGAAGACAAATAGTAAACCACTAATCACATAAATGGGCTGCCCAGGTGGCTCAGTGGTGAAGAATCCACCTGCTATTGCAGGAAATGCAGGTTTGATCCCTGAGTCAGGATGATCCCTTGGAGATGAAAATGGCAATCCACTCCAGTATTCCTGCTTGGAGAATTCCATGAACAGAGGAACCTGGCAGACTACAGTCCATGGGGTCACAAAATGGTTAGACATGACTTAGCAACCAAAACAAGTCACATAAATGTGTAATTAAGCATAAATTGTGTTAAGTGCTATGAAAGAAAAATCAAGCTGCTATGAAAATTGAATAGGGAGACCTTTAGATTAGGGATCTATAATTCACACACACAAGATGGTGGAGTAGAAGAACGTGTCCTCATCTTCTCCTGTGAGAACTCCAAAGTTACAACCAAAATCTGGTCAATACCAAAATCTGATTATATTCTTTGCAACCAAAGATGAAGAAGTTCTATTCAGTCAGCAAAATACAAGACCAGGAGCTGACTGTGGCTCAGATCATGAACTCACTACAAAATTCAGACTTAAATTGAAGAAAGTAGGGAAAACCACTAGACCATTCAGGTATGCATTGCTTATGATTATACGGAGGGAGTGACAAATAGATTCAAGGGATTAGATCTGATAGAGTGCCTGAAGAACTATGGACAGAGGTTCCTGACATTGTACAGGAGACAGGGATCAAGATCATCCCCAAGAAAAAGAAATGCAAAAAGGCAGAATGGTTGTCTGTTGAGGCCTTACAAATAGCTGAGAAAAGAGAAGCTAAACGCAAAGGAGAAAAGAAAAGATATACCCATCTAAATTCTGAGTTTCAAAGAATAGCAAGGAGAGATAAGAAAGCCTTTCTCAGTGATCAATGCAAAGAAAGAGAGGAAAACAATAGAATGGGAGAGACTAGAGATCTCTTCAAGAAAATTAGAAATACAAAGGGAATATTTCATACAAAACTGGGCATAATAAAGGACAGAAATGGTAGAAAGCAGAAGATATTAAGAGGTGGCAAGAATATACAGAAGAACTATACAAAAAAAGAGTTTCATGACCCAGATAACCACAATAGTGTGATCATTCACCTCAAGCCAGACAAGTAGGCCTTACGAAGCATCACTGGAGTGCGAAGTCAAGTGGGCCTTAGAAAGCATCACTACAAACAAAGCTACTGGAATTCCAGTTGAGCTATTGCAAATCCTAAAAGATGATGCTGTGAAAGTGCTGCACTCAATATGCCAGCAAATTTGGAAAACTCAGCGGTGGCCACAGGACTGGAAAAGTCCGTTTTCATTCCAATCCCAAAGAAAGGCAATGCCAAAGAATGTTCAAACTACCACACAATTACACTCATCTCACATGCTAGCAAAGTAATGCTGAAAATTCCCCAAGTGAGGCTTCAACAGTATGTGAACTATGGAATTCCAAATGTTCAAGCTGGATTTAGAAAAGGCAGAGGAACCAGAGATCAAATTGCAGGCATCCGTTGGATGATAGAAAAAGCAAGAGATTCCAGAAAAACATCTACTTCTGCTTTATTGACTATGCCAAAGCCTTTGACTATGTGGACAAGAAAATGTGGAAAATTCTTCAGGAGATGGGAATACCAGACCACATTACCTGCCTCTTGAGAAATCTGTCTGCAGGTCAAGGACTTCCCTGGTGGCTCAGATGGTAAAAGCGCCTGTCTACAATGCCGGAGACCCAGGTTTGAGCCCTGGGTTGGGAAAATCCCATGGAGAAGGAAATGGCAATCCACTCCAGTACTATTGCCTGGAAAATCCCATGGACAGAGGAGCCTGGTACGCTACAGTCTATGGGGTCGCAAAGAGTCAGACACGACGGAGCGACTTCACTTTCACTTTTCAAGAAGCAACAGTTAAAACCAGACATTGAACAACAGACTGGTTCCAAAATGGGAAAGAGGTACGTCAAGGCTATATATTGTCAACCTGCTTGTTTAAGTTATATGCAGAGTACATCATGAGAAACGCTGGGCTGAAAGAAGCACAAGCTGGAATCACGATTGCCAGGAGAAATATCAATAACATCAGATATGCAGATAAAACCACCCTTATGGCAGAAAACAAAGAAGAACTAAAGAGCTTCTTTTTTTTTTAATATTTATTTTATTTATTTGGCTGCACTGAGTCTTGGTTGCCACACGTGGGATCTTTAGTTTTGGCATGTGGGATCCTGTTCCCTGACCAGGTATCAAACCCAGGCCCCCTGCATTGGCAGTGTGGATTCTTAGCCACTGGGCCACCAGGGAAGTCCCCTAAAGAGCTTCTTGATGAAAGTGAAGGAGGAGATTGAAAATGCTGGCTTAAAACTCAACACTCAAAAAACAATGATCATGGCATCTTGTCCCATCACTTCATGACAGATAAATGGGGAAACAATGGAAACAGTCAGACTTTATTTTTGGGCTCCAAAATCACTGCAGATGGTGACTGCAGCCATGATATTAAAAGACGCTTACTCCTTTGAAGAAAAGCTATGACCAACCTAGACAGCATATTAAAAAGCAGAGACATTGCTTTGCTGACATAGGTCTGTCTAGTTAAAGCTATGATTTTTCCTGTGGTCATGTATGGATGTGAGAGTTGGACTATAAAGAAAGCTGAGTGCTGAAGAATTGATGCTTTGAACTATGGTGTTGGAGAAGACTCTTCAGAGTCCCTTGGACTGCAAGGAGATCCAACCAGTCCATCCTAAAGGAAATCAGCCCTGAATATTCATTGGAAGGACTGATGCTGAAGCTGAACCTTCATTATTTTGGCCACCTGATGAGAAAAACTGACTCATTGAAAAAGACCCTGCTGCTGGGAAAGATTGAAGGCAGGAGGAGATGGGGACAACAGAGGATGAGATGGTTGGATGGCATCACACTCAATGGACATGAGTTTGAGCAAGCTCTTGGAGTTAGTGGTGGACAGGGAAGCCTGACATGCTGGAGTCCATGGAGTCGAAAAGAGTCAGACATGACTAAGCGACTGAACTGACTGACTGACTAGATTAGGGATCTAGGGAAGTAGCTTTGAGGAAGTGACAATTAAATTGAGTGTTTCATTGATTAGAATGAATTCCAACTGTGGATGTCCATGCATGCTCAGTCATATCCAACTCTTTGTGACCCCATGGACTGTAGCCCACCAGGCTCCTCTGTCCATGGGATTTCCCAGGCAAGAATACTGAAGTGGATTGCCGTTTCCTTCTCCAGGGGGTCTTCCCAAGCCAGGCATCCAACCCACAGCTCCTGCATCTCCTACATTGGCAGGCAAATTCTTTACCACTGAGCCACTTGAAAAGCCTCCAACTGTGGGAATGGTTCCTAAATAACTAAATTCTTCATTTCCCTTAATAGCTGGTAACATGCTTCTTAACTCTGAGATTTCTCAAAGTGCCTTGTCACAAAGGAAATAAGACAGAGAGCACACCAGAGAATGCTCTAGGCGTTGATAGGAAAGGTTTGTAGTCTGGGCTTGGTGATCATCTACTTGCCCAGAGTCCAGATGAGTACTGACTGCACGTGGGGTGCCGAGACTGAAGCCTTAGGAGACAATTAAGTGGCTTTCTTCTCTTAAGTTTCCTGGGCTTCTTCCTAAGTTTCAGCTACTCTCTCGCCTTTGAAGCTCACCTGATTCCTCTTTCATCTGCTAAAAATGATTTCTCCCGTTTTCAGTTCTTAAAAGCTTTTCTGTATATTTGCTTTCAGATTATTGTGCTGATATAACCCATGGTCCTTTCCTAATGCTCAGGATTCAGCTTCAGGGTGGCTCTTCTGAATTTTACAGTTCTACATTGAGACATTAGTGTCTCAAAAAACACTGTAATATATGATTGTTGGGTAGTTATTACAACTACAAAGTTGTATAGCTGGGTAAAAATGACTCCTAGTGGTGAAAACTGCAAAGAGAGAGATTTCAGCCTGAGAACTGTTAACTGGAAATGTCCACTACTGGGATGGCTAGTGTAAATTAGAACACTAGACTGTCTATTCAGTGGCTATTGCTTGATGTAACATCCAGTGTTCACTGTGTTACAGAGTACAGTTGCTGTGTTGCAGAATGTTAAAAACCTCAACGTGTATTCCCTAGGCGTTGGGCTGATGGTTTTTGGTTTGCTGTTGGGTGGCAAGGAGTTTAATGAGAGATTTAAAGAGAAATTGCCAGCACCCATTCCTTTAGAGTTCTTTGCGGTAAGTCAACTTCCAGCCACATTCACCTAGCTGTTTCTGTGAAGGGTTTAAACTGAAGTGGGACAGGGGAGAGAGAAGTTAGACCTTTTTTCTCTCTGTTCCTCCAAGAGAAGGTTGGACTTTGTCAAGGGGAACTTTTACAAATACAGTGACAAAAAAAAGAAAAGCATTAAAACATAGGCATGGGTAACTTTTAAAATATAGGTGAAGACTATCCACAAAAATGTGAATGTAAATTATCTGAGTGAAATTATGGAGATTTTTCTTTCTCAGAGTTTTTAGTGTCTAATTGTTTTATAATGAATATGTAATACTTTAATGACTTGAAAAAACTAAGCTGTTTCTAGTTTGGAAAGAGCAAAAGACAGAGGTTCCCAAACTTTGTTAATTCTTGGTACTCATAGGTCAAAAGAAATTCCATTTACTAAGTAACCAAGTCCAAGCAATTTAATGTATATTTATGTCTAACAACTTAAGAACTGTTTGTAAAAATAATGCATATAAACTGAAATAAAGTGTTATTACATTTTTAAATAACCACAGCAATTTATTAATGAATTTGTGTGGCTTGTGGACACTGCACAACCCTTTGAACCTGGGAATCAGACACCACTACCCTCATTTCTTGTTCACTTTTGATTTTTGCATAGTACTTGTTTTCTAAATCACAGTGACCAAAGGCTTTACAAACCTTTGGTATGACTGAAACCGATGTAGTAGGAACTAATGTGGAAACTGTGAACTACTCAAACTAGAAGTTTGCATGGTATCTGACAGATGTCCCTATTTCCCATGAAAGTCTCACAGACCCAGTGAGCTCTCCTTGGGACTCTGAGGCACTTTGGTGTATCGTTTGGGAACCCACAGGAGAAGAAATAAAAAGGATAGGTATCTGATCCAAATTTAGCAAGAAGTTCCAGCCCCAAAACCTACCAACTGGTATAGCTCACAAGGAAGCCAGTGCCTTTGATCCTCTTCCTTGCTTTCATCTCATCTACACCCAAATAGGACTGTTTCTCATCATCTCAAGACCTGTTCTATCACTGGGGCTTGACACAGATTTCCTGTTTCCTCTTGGAGGACAACAGGAGGTTCTCAGCTCCCTTGCATGGCAAAGGAGAAGGACAAGCCCTAATCATGAAGTAAATAATGCAGATTGTTTTTCCTGGCCGAGGTTCCTAGCTCTGTCCACCTTCCAGATTCCCTTTAAAGTTTCCTTCATGTTTCCCAGAGCAATGGTTCTCCAGAATTCTTTCATTGTAATTATGGTGAACCTGTGTTTTTTTGGTTTTTGGTTTTGGGGTTTTTTTACTTATTTGTGTGTTCCTCAGAAAAGGGAGAAGGAACCCATGCTGGAAGCTTGGGAACAGTATCTGCATGATTCTTTAAACATAAAATTTCTTTCTTATTATAAAATTGTTTGGGGTTTCGTATTCTGTTTCAAAATGCATCTGTGTGTGTTGGTAGGAAAGCTGTGGTTTAAATTATTTACCACTGCATAAAGTTGATGCTCCAGAAACTTGAGCCATGTGTATCCTGTGGATTTGAATTTGGGGGCACTCCCCCAGTTCAAGATGCACAACAGATGCAGTTAAGGGTGGCAGACAGTACCACCAACAAAGAAGAGGCGTTTCCTCATGGGGCCAGAAGCAGCCATGCCCTTGACTTCGCAGGCTGCTGTGTCTGACCATGAGCTTGCCTTCTGTTGGTTCCCTGCAGCAGGCCCCTCCGTGGGGGACTGGCTCCCTTCTCTGGCCACCCCTGTTCCTGTGCTCCTAAGTAACCCACTCGGAAAATTCTACAGGCAGTCATTCTTTGGAATGAAGAAAGTTGCCCTCTCTTTTGTTATTTTCTCTTCTTGTAGCTCACTGAGGCTTTTACTTCAGACACAGACTAAATCCAGAAAACCTTATATATAAGGACACTCAGTGACAGGCGGTTTCGCTCTGACTCTGCCTCAGACATGGGAGAAGACAGCCATGCTTCTGGAGGTGCTGGTGGGCACCTCTAACCACCGTCGTGCTGCTGTCCTAGAGACAGAGTCCACAGGATGCTGATCCACAGTTGTAGATCCAAACATACGTTTTACAACGATACACTGTCACTGTATCACCCTCACAAGACATATTTTATGTCCTTTGTTTGTGCCACCTTGGCTGGAGCCTTATCTTACTTGCCCTAAATGCAAAGCCAACTCCTAGAAGGTTTTACGGCTTCTTTCTGTTTGTAGCCAACTAGCCAAATGCCTCAGGATGAAACAGAGCAACGTAAAGAGGAAAGAATTCCAGGTCACAAGGAGACTGTAGAGTCCACATTCATGTTGTGGAGAACGGTCATTAGAAAAAGTTACAAATGCTGGGAGCTAACTATAATTTTTTCTTTTTAAAACTGAAAGTGTGAGAATAGATTTGAAGTTTTTTGAAGCTTATTTTTGTGATGTTTGAATGTTTATTTCTCAAAGTGCATTCAGGTTTGTGTCTCTTTCAGGTGGTTATGGGAACTGGCATTTCAGCTGGGTTTAACCTGCATGAATCGTACAATGTGGATGTCGTTGGCACACTTCCTCTGGGGTAGGAAAATAGTTATAAGTAACAGTATGACTTGAATAATCAGTGGATATATATCTTATATCCCCTACTTTAGTATTCTTGAAATGAAAAATCATTTTCTCCTATATATCAAATAGCTAACTAAGGGTTTGGGTTTTTTGTGTTTTTTTTTTAGCTTTTGTATGTGTGGCAGAGGTTATTGTGGTAAAAATAATAATAATAACATAAAATTCACCATTTTGATCATTAAGTGCATAGTTCAGTATACTAAGTACGATCACATTATTGTGAAACAGATCTCCAGAACTTTTTCACCTTGCAAATCTGAAACTCTATACTGTTAAGCAATAACTCTCCATTCTGCTTTCCCTCCAGCCCCTGCTTTCTATCTCTATGAATCTGATTATTTTAGTACTCATAAGTGGAATCATATACTATTTGCCTTTTTGTGATTGGCTTATTTCATTTAGGATAATATCATCAAGGTTCACATTGTAGCATGTGACAGGATTCCCTTCCTCTTTAAAATGGAATAAAATTCCACAGTGTGTCTGTACCACACTTTGTTTATCCTCATTGAAGGACATTTGGGTTCTTTCCACTTCTTAGCTATTGTGACTGATTCTGCTATGAGTATGAGTATACAAATATCTCTTCAAGACCCTGTTTTTAGTTGTTTTGGATATACACATAGAAGTGGCATTGCTAGATCATATGATAGTTCTAGTTTAATTTTTTGAGAACCTCCATTCTGTTTTCCGTAATTGTTGCACCATTTTACAGTCCCACCAACAATGGTTTTTCTTTTTCTTTTTTTTTTCCTATATAGCACTTCAGTTCAGTTCAGTTCAGTCGCTCAGTAATGTCCGATTCTTTGCGACCCCATGAATTGCAGCACACCAGGCCTCCTTGTCCATCACCAACTCCTGGAGTTCACTCAGACTTACGTCCATCGAGTCAGTGATGCCATCCAGCCATCTCATCCTCTGTCGTCCCCTTCTCCTCCTGCCCCCAATCCCTCCCAGCATCAGGGTCTCTTTCAATGAGTCAACTCTTTGCATGAGGTGACCAAAGTACTGGAGTTTCAGCTTTAGCATCATTCCACTTAGCAGTTTTTTATTAATAGATCTCTTCCTGGGTAGCATAGGAGTTAAAAGCAAAATGACCTAAATCTAGCCTGTCACTTACTAGCTTTGTGACCTTGGGCAAGTCACGCACCATCTCAAAGCCTCAGTTTCCTCCTCTGCCAAGCAAGCATGGTAATTAGTGACTTTCTGAGGGGCGGTTGTGAGACCTACAAGAAACAATGCAGGTAAAGCAGTCCATGTAGCGCCTGGCACACAGTGCATGGTCTAGAGCTTTCAGCTCTGTGGCTCATTATTTCAACCAGTTTTCTTGTTTTAGACCACATATTGCTGCTTTGCTTCATCTGTTTTTCTCTTACCTAATTCTACATTTTTTTTTTAATTTTGCTATTATTTTTTATATTTAAAGGAGTAAGAGTGACTACGAGCCTCTCCTGCTCTCATCTGTCCCTCTCTGATCATCTCTGGCTCACTCTGTATCTCTCTGTGTGTCTCTGGCTTTTTGTCACTGGTACCGTCTGTTTCTTGCCACCCTCTCCTCTCCTTGCAAAAGAACAGAGTCAGACACTTGCCCACATGTTGGATATTGAAAGAACCTGACATATTCCATCAGAGCTTGCCCCAGGTACCAGCTAAGAATCTCCAGGGAAGCCCAGGGAAGAGGAGTTGCTCTCCAAGCTAAAGTTCACCCAGGGAGCAAGTGTTGAAGGAGGAAGCCTGCACTCAGCTTCAGTGAATTGCTATCATAAATGAGCTACTTATGATTCATTTAAAAGTATAACACAGTGATAATCCTTGCTTTTCTACTTGCACTTATAATTTTTTAAGTACTTTTTTACCCACCATGTCAATTTACGGCTCACAATAGCACTGTTGATGTGTGTTATCCTCACTTAACAGATTAAAAAGTTCATTTATTCTCACTTATTCAGCATATATTTATTGAATGCCTGTTAGGTGCTAGGGATACAGCAGTTAAAAACAGAAGTGAACATGGAAGCAAGTCTTTGCTCTCATGGAGCTGATATTCTACTAGGAGAAATAGGCAATACATCAGTAGTGAGACATGCCATAAGACGGGAAGCCAGGTAAGAGACAGGAGGGGCTGAGGTTGCTTTTAGGTAGGGTGTCAGGGAAGGTGACATTTGAGAGATGTGAGTGCGGTTCGGTGAGTCCCAGCCTGGACTCAGAACTCAGTCTTCCGATACCCAGTTGTGTGATCTTTCCATTACCTCACACCTGGGTCACTAACATAGTTAGTCATGTGATAAACACGAGTCTTTGGATCCAATAGATAACCCTATTCAATAACTAATCACAAGTAACTTACATGGTGAATTTTTTAAATTCATATGTTGCCATAATTCCTACCTAATACCTTCCTTTCCTTATTGCATTATACCCAAATATGCTTTCCCTCTATTAGTAAAAGCTAAACCTTAAAAAAAAAGTACCGTTTTGAAACTTGGCTTCCCAGAAACCTTATCTTTATGGAACTTTGCTCAAAACCAGGCAGAAAACCAATAATGCTGTCTAATATCCTATCTATGTACAGTCATACCACTTCAGTGATATATGAGCCTCATTGCCAAACAACAGTGGTTTATTTGCTCACAGTTTGTCCGTGTAGGTGAGGCTCAACTGAGTGTCTCACTTGGGATCTCTCAAGCAGCCACAGACTCTAAAGGGATGACTGGGGCTGGAGGAACCAAGAGGACCTCTATCTAACAGCTCAGCTGCAGTGGCTGGAAGAGCTGAGGGCTAGCTGGCATCTTCTCTCCACACGGGTCTCCAGCAGGGTAGCCAGGGTCTCTGTGTGTCGGCTCAGGGCAACAGGACAGAAGAGCAGAAGCTGCCAAGTGGCTTACCGCACTTATTCAGCATCACTCCCACCACGTTCTGGTCAAAGCAAATCAAATGGCCAGCCTGGATTCAACTAGAGGGGAAACAGATGGCATCTAGATATGGGAGCACCACACACACGTAAGGGAGGAATTGTTAGTGATTGTATTTGAAAACACTGCTGTAACTACCACACTTAACCACACACACACTCTTAAATACACAATACAGTGTCCAGAAATTGATAGATGACTGTTAAAAGATCCCATTCATGGCAATATATCACATTCCTTGGTTTACTTCTCTTAATTCATTGCCGCATGCATTCTTTTCTCATATTCTTATTCCTCAGACCCAAACCTGCTGCCATGTCTTCTCTCCTGATTAATGCTTATGCAGCAAAGTTGCAGGGAAAGACAGTAAGTTCTGTAGTCAGACCTCTTGGGTCTGATTCTAGCTCTGTCTTCAGCAGATCACTTAACTCTGCAAATATCCATTTTTTTCACCTATACATTGGGATAATAATGACACCTATTTAAAAGGATTGTTGTAAGGACAAACTTGAGTTTAACACATGCTAGTTTCCTTTCCTTTGCTCCCCTCCCTTTCCCTTACCCCAGAACCTGAGACAACCCCTTCATCATTATGATATGACACAGCACAAGAAATAACATGGAGAGGCAGGTTCTTCACAGTTTTTGTTGAACTTGGTAGATGAGTCATTTGATCTTGGACCAATTGCTTGACCTCACTATGCCTCATTTTCCTCGTCTGTAAAATGGGGATTATAATGGTGCCTAGCTCACAGTGCTATTAGAGATAGGTAAATACAGAACTTGGCACGAAAACAAGCACCTAATAAAATGACTATAAAAATATAATACTGTGCATCCATTAATTGATGTTATTATTTAGCCCAATGCCTTGAATTAGAGCAAGTGCCTTTGAAAACATCTATTGCCCTTTCCCCCATACAATTCCAGCGAATACCTATTCTGTTCTTTTAGGACAAATGTTCCAAACTATAGGAATGGACCACAAAATTAGATTCCCCACTAGGAAGTTCCAGGAGTCACATTTATGGCCCCTCCAGATTCCTAGGGTTCCCAGGTGAGACCCAAGAAGTATAATCTGCTGCTGCTCCTTTCCCATGTTAGAAACTCACCTAAAGGGATGTGGGGAAAAAAGCAGAGTCCTTACATCAAATAGCAAGGGAGAGCAATGAGTATCCCTGGTGTTGCTTGCTGCTGCTAAGTCGCTTCAGTCGTGTCCAACTCTGTGCAACCCCAGAGACGGCAGCCCACCAGGCTCCNTGACCCCATGGACTGCAGCCCACCACGCTCCTCCGTCCATGGGATTTTCCAGGCAAGAGTACTGGAGTGGGGTGCCATTGCCTTCCTCGTATATATGTATAATATGTTTATATATTAGGTTGCTTCCATTATTATAGTATCCTTGAAGATGAAGACAGGCTCTAATTATAATTGTTATTTATATGCTGCTGCTGCTGCTGCTAAGTCGCTTCAGTCATGTCCAACTCTGTGCAACCCCAGAGACGGCAGCCCACCAGGCTCCCCCGTCCCTGGGATTCTCCAGGCAAGAACACTGGAGTGGGTTGCCATTTCCTTCTCCAATGCAGGAAAGTGAAAAGTGAAAGTGAACTCTTTCAGTCATGTCCGACTCATAGCGATCCCATGGACTGCGGCCTACCAGGCTCCTCCGTCCATGGGATTTTCCAGGCAAGAGTACTGGAGTGGGGTGCCATTGCTAGACCTACTTAACTCCTATAGTCGCTTAAAAAAGTGTTGATCTTTATATTTTTCTATCTTTGTGATTGATACCTGTCTTTGTGTTGCATCTATAGAAGATTTGGCCATTAAATCCTTCCTCAAACTACACTGAATAGCATATTCATAGCAATCATGTGTCATTATAACTAATATTGTTGTTTAGTTACTACGTCCTGTCCAACTCTTTTGTGATCCCATAGATGACTGTATCCTGCCAGTCTCCTCTGTCGGTGGGATTTTCCAGGGAGGAATACTGGATTGGGTTGCCATTTCCTTATCCAGGGAAATCTTCCCAACCCAGGGATCAAACCAGCATCTCCTGCATTAGCAGGTGGATTCTTCACCACTGAGCCCCTTACTTCTTGAGAAAAGCCCTCTAGATAAATATTGAATGTTTATAATGCTCATAATCAAGCATAGGTCTCAAATTTACTCATTATGTTATATCCACAGCTGTGCTTCTACCACTGATTCTGCTTTTCTGAAAACTCTTACTAATATATTCTATACATATGTTATTTGGAAATATATACATATATATTTGTAAATTATACAACAAACCAAATGCATTTAGCACTTAATAGGTATGTTTTATGCAATATCCAAATTCTCCTGACAGTTCCTCAAGATTGCTATTAATTTCCTATAGTCTCAGAGATATTAAGTGACTTGCTCAAGTCACAAAACTAGTGAGGATCCACACCCAAGTTTGTCTCACTTCGTACTCTACTAATAAAAACAAAGATGTAAAATTGTATGTCTAGTAGAACTAATTAAGGATAAATTCACAAACAGCAAACAAACTTACAGTCACTTCAAATTAACTTCCTAACTCTTAGAAGAAAATAAAATAATTTTCTTGTTTTTTCTTTGTTGCTATGACTCATGTAATTGTTTACCAGATTTTGGAAATGAGCTCTTTGTTATGCTCAGGGTACATGAACATTACTTTCCCTGGGTGTGCTCTCCATTCTAATTTTGAAAACGTGAACTGTGCTAAATACTGGGAAGTGACACACAGATTTTGTCTTTCGGAAATGTGAAGGATGTCTGCTGAAGAGATGGCAAGGAAGGGATTCTGCCTGCCTGCCTGCTAAGTCGATTCATTTGTGTCCGACTCTTTGGGATCCCATAGACTATAGCTTGCCAGGCTCCTCTGTCCATGGGATTTTCCAGGCAAAGACACTGGAGCTGGTTGCCATTTCCACCTCCGGAAGGGCTTATACTTTTGTGCAAAGGTATCAGGGTGAAAAAGGATCAGGGTGACTAGAAAATTCTGTAGCAAGAACATTTTGTAGAATATATCATTAATACCCAATAAACAATTTACTTTTGGGTTGAACATTGCTAATTTTCTCACTTCCTCTTGTCCTTTTCTATTAGCACATAAACGTGTTCAAGACTCTTACATCTTAAAAGCAACAACAACAATGAAAAACGTTGAATCCTCTTTGCCTTTAGGTTCAAACATTTGAAAACAATGTCAGAAGCCTTCCTTTCCCTAAGGCACAACACTCTGATATAGGGACTATTAAATTACAGAGAGGAAAATATTCACCTCTCTTATAGCGTTTTTTCATTTTCAACAGTTGCTTGTGATATGCACTAATCATCCTGTGGAAAACCATTTCTCATCCATTTATGTGTTTTCTCAATGCCTTACACTCAATGCCTTACAAAAAAATACCTGTATAAACCATAAGTTACTGTATCTTAATTTCATGGGATCTCACTGAAACAATCTCAAACTTTTGGTAGTAAGCCTTTACATTCCTTATCCCCAAGGTTGGCCAATGATCTATTGGCTTGGAAATGCTGGTTGTTCTAAAATTTGTGGACCCTTTCAGACCTTTCAACTCTGCCTTGAGACACATGACTCCAGCCTGTGAACCTGTTTAGTGAGACCTCTGCAATGCCCTTCAGCAAACAAGAGCTACCTTCAAAAGTGTAATGTATGTGGTAGATATTTAGCCCACAGTTGTTAAAGTGTTAATCACTCAGTTGTATTTCACTCTTTGTGATCTCATGGACTATATAGCCCACCAGGCTCCTTTGTCCGTAGAATTCTCCAGGCAAGAATACTGGAGTGGGTTGTCATTCCCTTCTCCATGGTATCTTCCCAACCTAGGGGTCAAAATCTGGGTCTCCTACATTGCAGGCAGATTCTTCATCATCTGAGCCACCAAGAAGCCCTAGTCCGTGGTTGGTAATATCACAAATCACTAAACAAGGTCTCCATGTGAGAGCAGCCAGGGAGCCAGAAGCATGAACAATGAGAATGCTAGAGTTGTAAGGAAACTTTGATACCACTTAATACAACCTCTGATTTTTTAAGAAAGCAAACACAAGCTCTGTGAAATGAGGTTGCTCCGTTACCCAAGTAATTGAAGACTATATGGGGACTGAAACTCAGGCATCTGACATGATATCTACCTGTCATGAGGAGAGTCTGTAAATGACCTTAAGACGTTAAACTGTTCAGGAACAATCAAAGTGTTATAATGATTACAATGGTTTTTTAATGCATCAGAGTTTGAGTTCAGTTAGAGTGCATATTAAGTTTTATGTTACTTGAAACATGTATTTTAAAGCTTTGCAGTAAAAATAATAACTCTTTATCAAAAACATACTGGAAAACATTGATGAAAAAACCTAGTATTTGCTGATAATTCATAAACAGTCTACATATGTTGTGGTAGTATGTTTAGCTATTCTATGCATTTGATTTCTTGTATAATTTCCAAAGTATTCTAGAAAACAGCAATACTTTAAATAGAGTCAGCTGGAGTTTTAAAAATATGTTGAGAAAGTCATAGCCTTCCTTTGTCCTCTTATATTCTGAAGAGCTCTGATTGGTTAATTTCATATTTGCTCAGGTCTTAATCAAAAGATTCAAAGATATTGTTAGATTGAATTTAATTAATCCAAAAACCACATACTTTACTTTTTACTCCCTCCAACATTTTGTTTCTCCTTAGTCACAGGAGGTAACTTTCTGTGAAGTGGACAATCTGTGAGACTGGGTAAGTGTGGGTTAAAATGGTCTGCTGTGGTTCTGTCTCGATCATGTGGTTCTTCCATAACTTAAATTTACAATATGATTCCTTTCTGATTTCCCTTAAGATTTAATCTTCAAAAATGTAGAAATGACAACTTCTGTGTGATCTTAAAGAAATACAATAGGTGCTAAAGCTGAAACTCTAGTACTTTGGCCACCTCATGCGAAGAGTTGACACATTGGAAAAGACTCTGATGCTGGGAGGGATTGGAGGCAAGAGGAGAAGGGGACGACAGAGGATGAGATGGCTGGATGGCATCACAGACTCGATGGACGTGAGTCTGAGTGAACTCTGGGAGTTGGTGATGGACTGGGAGGCCTGGCGTGCTGCGATTCATGCGGTTGCAAAGAGTCGGACATGACTGAGCGACTGAACTGAATGCCCCTAACAAGGCCAGATAACCCACTCCTTTTTCATTAACTTTCAATAACTTATTACCTAAAGTGGGTCTATTACAATGAAATGTTTACTATTGGAGACACCCTAACCTGCTCTTATGGAGGACTAGGGGAAGAAATCAGTGATTTACAATCCCTTAGAGCAGTAAGACGATAAGGCTTATGACTGTTTCACTGTTTCCCAGTCTCAGGGCACAGGCTTGGATTGCTTTACATCAGGGTATCTATTCCCATCTGTGGTGAACAAACTGGCAATGAGTTCAAATTTCAACCCTTTAATCCTACCCAGCATTGGTCACACTGGGGATTTGGGGGATACCCAACTCCAGTCTTGGGGTCCCAGGAGTCAACCTGCCTTGACCTCCTAGGGATCTGGTCCTCGAAAGGTTGTCATGCCTCAACCTACTCGGGGTTCCACCAGTCCAGGGGTCATCATGCCTCGATCTGCCCAGGAACCCAATTCTTGGGAGGCCAGTCTGCCTCGACCTGCCCTGGGATTTGATCTCCAGGAGGCTGTCAAGCCTCAGCCTGCCTGGGGTTCTGCACCCTGACCCGGGGATGCCTGGCTCTCAGGTTGCAACAGTACTGGGTAGGATAAGCTTCAGAAAGACTCACCCCTAAGGAAGTCCACCCATGAAAATAGAAGTCCCACAGCCTTGTGGGACTGTGCCCAGTCTCAGCAATAACTCAGGAGCCCAACGAGACCCCATTGCCTTTCTAAAAAGGCTAAAAGAGGCTCTCCAAAGGTTTACCAATTTGGACTCAGACTCTTATGAGGGACAGGNAAAATAGAAGTCCCACAGCCTTGTGGGACTGTGCCCAGTCTCAGCAATAACTCAGGAGCCCAACGAGACCCCATTGCCTTTCTAAAAAGGCTAAAAGAGGCTCTCCAAAGGTTTACCAATTTGGACTCAGACTCTTATGAGGGACAGGTGATTTTAAAGGACAAATTCCTGTCCCAGTGTGCATCAGATATCAGAATAAAGTTACAACAGCTACAGCAGCAGGACCCTGCTGCCTCTTTTGATGAGATGGTCCAGACAGCCACCAATACCTTTTATAATAGAACAGGAGAAGGAGGCCAAGGCCCAGGAGAGGGAGAGAAAAGGAAAGGACGAGGCATGCCCAGATGGTGGTCTCCCTCCAGGGGAGCCCTATGGCAACCCCAAGTCCTTAAAGGACAAGGCACGAGGCAAATGTATAATCTGTACATAGGCAAGGCATTGGGCCAAAGAACGTCCAAACCATGACAAGTCTCCTAAAATGGCTTGCTACAACTGCCATCAATTGGGACATTGGGTGGCACTCTGCCCTCAGGACTCAAAAGCCTCAAGGTCAAGCATCAAGCCTTCTCTCAGGATGGTTCAACAGGACTGAAGTGGGCCCGCTCCAGCCAGCCTACCTGTCACAGATAACCATCATGGAGCTGGAACCAAGAGTGCAACTGGATGTGGCAGGTAGGTCTGAGAATTTCTTGGATTGACACGGGGGCTACCCAGTCTGTCTTGATCTCCTACTCCAGAGCTTTCTCCTCCCAAATTTGTACCATTTTGAGTGCTACAGGAAAAACAGTTACAAAAAAAATTCACCTGAGCACTTTGCTGCTGGGATGGACAAATATTTTCCCACCAGTTTCTAGTGGTCCCTGACTGTCCTCCTCCCTTATTGGGAAGAAATCTCTCCCTGCCTTTGAAACCTTGCAGCTATTGCAGTCCTGATAGAAAGTGCTTTAAAACTCTCTTTTGGGGGAAAACTATTTTTTCCAGCCACCAAGTGAAACAACTTCTAAATGGGAGAGGCCATTTATGGATGTCTAATCAAAGAATTCTCAGATATCAAGTAGTGCTGATGGAAAATCCAGGCCTCACTATATCCCCCTGTGAGGTTTTTAACCCATCCACTCTCCTGTCTATCCCCAAGGGCTCTCTCCTCTTTCACTTTTGCCTAGAAATTTTGGCCCACTGGACAAAACCCTGAGGGGGGTTGTCAGAATATCCTCTGACCAATCCTGAGGAAATCTGGTACACTGATGGAAGCAGCTTTGTCTTGGATGGAAAAAGAAGAGGCAGATATACAGTAGTCTCCAATTTTGAGACCACAGAGGCTAAGCTTCTGCCACCAAGTACCTCAGCCCAATTAGCTGAGTTCATAGCCCTGACTCANAGTCTTACTTACACCTGCCATACAGGGAGCTGTGAGGTATGGGGTTACTCCTTTTCTAAATAAAATGGCATTAGATCTCTGCTGATAACCCATTCAGGTTGAAAGCTGACACTCTGGGGGTGGGGCCTGGAAAGAACCTATGCTTCAAAGAGGGCCCTGCTTTTTGCTGAAACAAGTACCCAAGTGCTGATTACCTCATCTGCAGATGGTGCCCCTCCCCCCACTAAAATGCTCCCCTCTAGCTGCATGGTTATTTCCAGTGGTCACAACACCCAGGTTAAAGTCGGTTTCACTTTTCAGGCTGCTACCTCCAGCCAATCCAGACACCAGCCTCTTCCACCTTGTGTACGTGGATGCCATTGCCATAGCCATCGTTGGATTCTCAGTCACCATCTCAATGGCCAAGACCTTGGCAAATAAGCATGGCTACCAGGTTGATGGCAATCAGGTAAAAATAATTAATTTCCTGCAGATGCTTCCTAGCGGTATGGTCATCTTACTCTACTGTGGGAGGCATTAAATCATCAGAACACTGAGGTACAGAATCCTACCTCACCTCATCAGTAGGTGAAATCTCCACTCTGAAGTTTACAGTTTGCCAAACTCCTCTAGGTGCTGTCCCTACTTTAAAGCTCACAGCTTGAGAATCTAATATTTTTCCAGAACCATTTTTACTCTACTCGGAAGCTTTCTCTCTGTTCATTAAACTTTGAGTTTATGATTCTTCACTCAAATATATTATTTGCTGCCTCCTTTTACAAGATAGCTGCAGATAAATTGTTTAATCTGAATACCATGAGGCATTAGTTTAGCTTGAAGTGTTACTGTAACACTGGGTAGTTCTAAGAGGAGACTAGATGTTCTATGTTTGTATGAGACACAGTGATCCAACTAGGAAGACCAGAAGTTGCCCTGAGATAAGGACTCACTGGTCCAAAGAGGACAGTGGCATGGGTTCCTGGATGAACATGAGCCCAGGCATTTAAAAGATGCCAGTAGTCCTATCCACCAATAATTTTCTCTTAAACATCAAAAATATTTTGTCCCTGTTGCTGTAGTTTTCTTTAAAAAACAAAAATATTCATTGTGTAGAGAGTGTGTTTAGGAAAGAGGGGGCTAGGTGATGATCACAGCATTTATCTCTAACTCAATAAAAATTCAAAATGTTTTTCTCCCACCTTAAATTATTCAATAATTCCTATTTTGAACTCATGCTAAACAGATTTTTATATCTGGAAAGAGAATGAATAGACGGCCCGTACTGTTGAAGATGTCCATTAAATGGGTCATCATGCCTGTCTTCCTGAAAAATAACTAATCTCTTTTGTGCTTTCCTTCCGTATGGAAAAGGAGCTCATTGCCCTGGGACTGTGCAATTCCATCGGCTCACTCTTCCAGACTTTTTCAATTTCATGCTCCTTGTCTCGAAGCCTTGTTCAGGAGGGAACTGGAGGGAAGACACAGGTGTGTATGCAGCTGGCCCCTAAGGTCTGGTGATTTGGGTGATAAACTAATCTCCTGGTTATATTCTGCCTGAAGATCCATGCTTCAGTGAGCTGTGTATGAATCAGAGAAAGGCATGATTGGTTGAAGCAAATCACAAGGAACTGAATCTACAGAAAAGGAATATATTCGCCAGTCAAATCAAAAAAATTAACATTCTTGGCTACCAGTAAACTTCAAGGTTCAGACATAGGATGTTGTCATGAAAGCCTGAGAGTGAGTGTGGGCAGATTGCCAGCCCCGTTCCATAGAACTTTCTAAAGTGATGGAAATGTTTGATATTTGTGCTTTCCAGTATGGCAGCCACTAGTCACATGGCCTTCTTGAACACTTGAAATGTGGCTAGTGCAACCAAGACCTGAATTTTAAATTTTATTTAATTTACTTTTTACAGTTAAAATAACCACACGTGGCTACTGCAAATGGACAGCAAAGCCATGTCTGAACTCTTCTGGCCCCTGTGTGTCTTAGGTCTGCACCATATATCTCCTTTTCTCCACCACTGGCATGGGCATTTCATTCAGAGTATTCAAGCATTTCAGCTTCTGTTTAAAGGCTAAAAGACTTCCTGGTGGCTCAGCTGCTAAAGAATCCACCTGCAATACGGTAGACCTGAGTTCAATCCCTGGGTTAGGAAGATCCCCTGGAGAAGGGAACAGCTACCCACTCCAGTATTCTAGCCAGGAAAATTTCATGGACTGTATAGTCCATGGGGTCACAAAGAGTCAGACATGACTGAGCGACTTTCACCTGAAGGCGGTAAGAGGAACCAAAACCTCAGAAGCGGAGTGGGAAACAGTTACAGGTTTATGTAATGGTATGGATGACATGTGAAGCCATATCTTTCCATAGTGATTTTCAAGAGACTAAGAGGAACCTATGTCCCACTTCTCACTCAAGTCTCCTAAAAGCCCCTTCCATGTGTCTTTTCTCATCCAGCTTGCAGGTTGTTTGGCTTCATTAATGATTCTGCTGGTCATATTAGCCACTGGATTTCTCTTTGAATCACTACCTCAGGTGTGTACCCTGGACTTGGTGAGAGGTTTTTCCACGTGTAGAGATATTACAGTTTTACTAGTTGACATTTTTGTAACTCTCGTGGATTTTTACTATAACCCTAGTAGGGTAGTAGCAAAAAGGGTCAACACTAGGGTCAGTATCCTCTTCCACAATCTGCCAATACCTGGGACCTACGGGAAGCCTTCTCAACATCTCTGGTTCTGTTTCCTTATCTGCCAAGTGGAGGTTTGGGTTTGGCTTATCTCCAAGGTCCCTTCTCTCTGATCTTTTATGTTTATGACCTTATACTGCTATTAAAAATTTGAGATGGCCTACACTCATAAAACATTTAAACTAGTAGAACTTAGGAATGATATAGAGTATAAAACTCATGATGCAGGAAGACTATGGAGGAAATCATTCCTTGAGTACCATTTAATTCTAAACCTCTTGGCCACCATACAAGTTTGCTACTAGGATATAAACCTGGTTTTCCAGGGCCCATTTTAGCTAACCAAGTCCTGAAAATCCAGGTGTTCTTAGCTCCAAACATACCATCACTGCTGTGTAGGAAGTGAGTGGAGAGAGGATGTGGGGAGGGCAGCAGGAGGACAGTGAGGAGCCAGCTCCTGTGGACACAGTGTGTCCAGGGTGTCCCTGGACACAAGAAGAGAGGCATGTGTGGATGTGCTGTGTTTCAGGCTGTGCTGTCAGCCATTGTGATCGTCAACCTGAAAGGAATGTTTATGCAATTCTCAGATCTCCCCTTTTTCTGGAGAACCAGCAAAATAGAGCTGGTAAGTAACAAAGGTGATTGTTCGGTGAGTATGTCATAGCAACAAATGAATTGTTGCTGGTAAAAATGTGAGAAAGATAAGTTACTGTGGCCAGTTATTATATGCACTATCCAGTTAAGCAAGGCTAAGTACTGTGTGTGTGTGACTCAGGAAGTTTTTCACATGATTCTACCTAAAGCTCTCTGTCTTTTGTTTAGACCATCTGGCTTACCACTTTTGTTTCCTCTTTGTTCCTGGGACTGGACTATGGTTTGATTACTGCTGTGATCATCGCACTGCTGACTGTGATTTACAGAACACAGAGGTGAGAGTGCAGATTGGCTTGGGTATGTTTCCTGCCTGACACTTCAACAGTGTCTTTGGATACAGACCAAAGCAGTAGATAAAACATGGCCCTTCCCTTCAAAAAGGCTTTACTCTCCTAAGAATGATAGATTCATGATGATGATGATGATGCTAATCATGGTAATGAAGTAATGGTGGCATTAAATTATTGTGGTTATGTGACTGGCTCTGTGCAAAGATCCATGCTTTGTATCATTTCATCCTTATAGACTGATGACTGTTAGCATCCCCATTTCACAGATGTGGAAACAGGGGCCTAGACTGATTAAGATCATACAGCAAGTGGTAGACAATGATTCAAATATGAGTTTTTGTGAACCCAGAGGCTAATTCATAAAAAGCATTCAAGAAATTGAAATACATGATTATAAGTGCTTCAGTAACCATAAGCAAGGTACAAGTGATAATAAACATAAGAAATGGCCAGATAAAACCCCATCAGAGTTCATAAAGAGAGACTTTCTTGCTCCTTGGGGTGATTAGAAAAGAAACAAGGAGTATTTAGACCTGAGGTTTATCAGTGCACTCCAGCTGGTCAGGAAGACCTTTTCCGCATCTGTCTGTTGAAATCCTCATACACTGAGACCCCACTCACCCAGCCAGAGAGCTCTCATCCTCCCCTGTGTGCCCACAACAGTGCTTTGGTCCTCCAGCACTTCTCATGTCTCCAGGTTACTTGTGTTTTGTGTGGTCCATATACTCAGTCACTTCAGTTACATCCAACTCTTTGCTACCCCATGGACTGTAAATCTCCAGGCTCCTCTGTACATGGGATTCTCCAGGCCAGAATACTGGAATGAGTTGCCATTTCCTCCTCCAGGGCATCTTCCCGACCCTGGGATCAAACCCTCGTCTCTTATATCTCCTGCTTTGGCAGGGAATTTCTTTACCACTGTTGCCACCTGTGGTCCGTGTGTTAACCCCTACTCACCCCTGCCCCCTGGCAACTAGATTGCAATATACGGACAACGTTTTGAGTCTCTTTTAAAAGGTTTTCTCATAATTGTGAACTCAACTGAGAACCTTTCTTCTTGTCTACAGTATCAGTCCTTGGTATTATATTTGTCCACAGTCATCACTAGACTGTGAGCATGAGCAACTTAATTGTAGAGGTGAGATTCCTGGAGAACAGAACCAGCACATGATTGTGTGTTCACTGAATGTTTGTTGAGGGAACCCACCTAGAAAAACCTGTGACATTTCTGCTATGGATTCTAACTCACAAAGCAGTTGTACATACATGCTGAGGAATACCAGAGCATGGTAACAAGGCCATGAAATGTCAAAGAAAAGACCTTGAGCCATATTCTGGGTCTGCCAAGCTCTCTAACTTGGACAATTCACCTAACCCCATTGGACTTCAGTTTCTCTTCTACATGATGGCAGAAATAAACCAAGGATATTTTTAATGGGCTATAATAAGGTAATATCAGGTGTTTAAGAAATAGTACCTATCATTTCACTGTCTACTTTGAGCCAGACTGTAAAGATATAGAAATCTGTGTTCTTGAAAAATAATGTTTCAAATCTATTCATTTGGGACTTCCTAAGCGGTCCAGTAGCTAAGACTCCACACTCCCAATGCAAGGGCCCTGGGTTCAATTCCTGGTCAAGGAATACAAAATCTCACATGCTGCGAGTGAGAGTTCACATGCTGCAACTAAAGAGCTCAAATACCACTATGAAGATGAAAGATTCCACATTCCACAACTAAGACCCAGCACAGCCACAGAAATCAATAAGTAATTTTTAAAAATCTACTCACTTTCTATTATTTTCTCCCATTCTGAGGATTGTCTTTTCACCTTGTTTATAGTTTCCTTTGCTGTGCAAAAGCCTTTACGTTTAAGTAGGTCCCACTTGTTTATTTTTGTTTTTATCTCCTTTATTCTAGAAGATGGGTCATAGAGGATCTTGCTGTGATCTGTATCATAGAATGTTCTGCCTATGTTTTCCTCTATGAGTTTTATAGTTTCTGGTCTTATGTTTAGATCTTTAATCCATTTTGAGTTTATCTTTGTATATGCTGTTATGAAGCGTTCTAATTTCATTCTTTTACACATAGCTGTCCAGTTTTCCCAGTGCCACTTATTGAAGAGACTGTCTTTTCCCCATTGTATATTCTTGCCTCATTTGTCAAAAATAAGATGCCCATAGGTGCATGGGTTTATCTCTGGGCTTTCTGTCTTGTTCCACTGGTCTATGTTTCTGTTTTTGTGCCAGTACCATGTTTTGGTGACTGTAGCTCTGTAGATAGTCTGAGGTCAGGAAGGTTGATTCCTCCAGCTTCATTCTTCTTTTTCAAGATTGCTTTGCCTAATTCGAAGTCTTTTGTGTTTCTATACAGATTGTGAAATTTTTTTTTCTAGTTCTGTGAAAAATGCCTTTGGCAATTTGACAGGGATTGCAATTGAATCTGTAGACTGCATTTGGTAGTATAGTCGTTTTCACAATATTGATTCTTCCAGCCCAGCAACATGGACTATCTTTCCATCTGTTTTACATCATCTTTGATTTCTTTCATCAGTGTCTTAATAGTTTTCTGTATACAACTCTGATTCTGTAGGTAAGTTTACTGCTAGGTATTTTATTCTTTTTGTTGCAATAATTTTCTGATTTTTTTGTTGTTAGTGTGTAGGAATACAAATAATAGCAAATGAAACAACTGATGAAGCATTAATTTCCAAATTATATGAGCAGCTCATGCAACCCAACACCAGAAAAACAAGCACCCCAATCAAAAAGTAGGCAGAAGATGTCCTAAACAGACATTTCTCCAAAGAAGACATACAAACACACGAAAAGATGCTCATCATCACTCATTATTAGAGAAATGCAAATCAAAACTACAATGAGATACCATCTCACAGTCAGAATGGCCATCATCAAAAAATCTACAAATAATAAATGCTGGAGAGGGTATAGAGAAAAAAGAACCTTCTTTAACTATTGGTGGGAATGTAAATTGATACAGCAACTATGGAATACAGTCTGGAAATCCCTTAAAAAACTAGGAATAAAACTACCATATGACTCAACAACCCCATTTCTGTGCATATACCCTAAGAAAACCATAATTGAAAAAGACACAAGTACCCCAACTATTTACAGTAGGTAAGACATGGAAGCAACCTAGATGTCCATAAACAGATGAATGTATAAAGAAGCTGTGGTACATAGCTGTGATACATATATACAATGGAATGTAGCTCAGCCGTAAAAAGGAACACATTTGAGTCAGTTCTAAAGAAGTGGATGAACCTAGAGCCTATTATACAGAGTGGAGTAAGCAGAAGGAGAAAAACAAATATTAACACATATACATGGAATCTACAAAAGTGGTACTGATGAGCCTATTTGCAGGACAGCAGTTAAGACGCGTAAATAAAGAACAGATTTGTGGACACAGAGAGGCGGGGAGGAGAGGGTGGGACAGATTGAGAGAGCAGCATGGAAACATAGACGCTACCATATGTGAAACAGACAGCCAGTGGGAATTTGCAGTATGACTCAGGGAACTCAAACCAGCGCTTGTGACAACCTAGAGGGGTGGGATGGGGTGGGAGGTGGGAAAGAGGTTTAAGAGGGAGGAGAGAGATGTATACCTATGGCTGATATATGTTGATACATGGCAGAAACTAACAATATTGTAAAGCAATTGTCCTTCAATTAAATATGTTTTTAAAAATTCTGTTCACGCTAAACTTAAGGAAACGCCTATGCTGATTTGAGATTTTTGTTTTCTCCCCACACCTTCTGTTGATCCTCCAATCTCTTGCTCCACAAGTCAGTTCTCTTATTTCAAATAAAATGAAAATCCCCTCTCCTGTTTTAGAATTAGAGCAGGAATAATTCTGTCTACCGAGTGACATGAGATCATGTCCCAGACATAGTTTGAACTCTGCACAGTTCATTTTTCCTCCCGTCTTTAAATCCCTAAGTCTTTTGTCTGGAACAGATTGTGTGTGTGATATGTGGATGGTATATACGAGCATGTGTGTGGTGTTGTGTGTGTGTGTGTGTGTCTGTGTGGTGTGAGGCATATGTGCTGTGTATGTAAATTGTGTATGTGTGAGGTGTATGTAGGTGGGGGGTGTGGGATGTGTTAGGTTTGGGATGGTATGGGGAATGCAAATATAAGTGGAGCCCTTCTGAAAAGGGACCATAAAAGACCAAATAAAGAGAAAAGAACCAAGTATCCCTGAAGTCACTAGCAAATCCATATAGGATTTGCAAATGTACAGAATCTTGTGTTTCCATCACTACCTGAGCATCAGCATGAAAATATTTTAACATACTCTCTCTCTGTCTGTAGTCCAAGCTACAAAGTCCTTGGGCAGCTTCCTGACACTGATGTGTACATTGATATAGATGCGTATGAGGAGGTAGGTCCTTTTTTCTATCATTTTAAATGGTTGTAAGCATATGATGTGATTGGCTTATTAAGTATTATTTTTACTCAGGATAGAGTTAGGGGTGGAGATGTGGGAAGTATGGTGATCAGAGTGAAAAGTCTGAACTTCCATTTACTGTCTGGATTCAGTTTTGTAGTTTATACTATACATCAGTTACACAGCCTTTTAATATTATTTTTCCTCTTTTTTAATGAGGATAAATATATATTCTTGGACTTAAAGTATATGTTTACAAAATACCAAGACTGTTTGCCAGGGTGGTCTGTATGGGTGTGATTTCCTTCTGATAAATTCAAATGGGTGATAAAATTCTAATATTAACCATGTACAGTGTAGGTGGTGGAGCTGTGGAATTCTCCTACTTCATTTTTTTTCCTGCTTCATTTTTAGTGGTTAAAACCATGGCTGAAAATATCCTTGACTTTAAATTTTCTTTTCTGATGTGGAATCTCTTATGTAGAATCTTTTACAAAGTCTTAAACTGGATTTATCTGTCTGTTTTGTGTTTGGGAAGAAGTTATCAGACTCACTGTAAGATATTAATAAATTAGACTTGTGGTAGGATTGGTATATTTCCCCCCTTCCAAAGAATTATGTACTTAATTACCTGTTTCCAACTGCATTCCAGAATTTCACGAGGCTACCTTGATAAAATTTTCACCTGAGTCTGTTTTGACTCCTACCTACATTCTGTGAATAAACCAATATAAACTTCTGTTCATTTTATGTGACTGCTTCTCAGTTTATGTGGCAGCTCCCCTCTCCTAGATTAGCTTTTTTAATGTTTTTCAGTTTCTTCTTTGTATTTTATGGTAAAAAAAAAAAAAAAAGAAACAAAGACTTTTAAAAGAAGTGGAAAGATGTGCACTTCCC
>SJYV01045111.1:676637-798835 GCA_006410875.1 Neotragus pygmaeus
TGGAAAGATGTGCATTTTTAAAGGCCTTCCATTCAACATACCTTCCTTCAGAACATGAGACTGACATTATTTTATTTAAACACTGTCAAAGGGTCCTTGGCGACATCTGTATTAATTTTCAAGTTGTAATTTTCAAGTTGGAAAAGGGAAGGAGTTGAAGTTTTGATTCTGAAATATTTCCATATATTAAATTCACTAACATTTTATTTTTCAGGTGAAAGAAATTCCTGGAATAAAAATATTCCAAATAAATGCCCCAATTTACTATGCAAATAGTGACTTATATAGCAATGCATTAAAAAGAAAGGTGAGTCACAAGAATTAAGAGTGATTATTTCTGAGGACGGAAATCTAAAGATTGATAGGCATGTGAGGGTCACTTACATGTCTGTATGTACCATTTATACTATTTCATTCTCTCCATCTCTATTTTTTAAATTATAGTAAAATATAACTTAAAATTTATCATTTTAATGATTTGCAATTATACAAGTCAGTAGATGGAATTAAGTATGTTTCAATTGTTGGGTAACCAACACCACCATTCTTTCTCTTTTAATATATGCATATAGTTGTTTCAGAAATATTTAGAAAAAAATTAAGTTTCTTATTCTTGGGAATACATGGATTCCCTTGGTCACGGTCAGTACTCCACCCCACACTGTCCACTAAAGAGGAAAACCTCCCAGTCAACCCACACAATCCCTTAAATATAAAACGCTGAGAGATCTAAGTTTGTAAAACACTACTTTAAAATTCTTTTTAGGGACTTCCCTGGTGGTCCAGTGGGTAAAGACTATGCTTTCCAGTGCTGGGGGTGTGGGTTCGATTCCTGGTCGGGAAGTAAAGATATCCCACCTGCCTCCTGGCCAAAAACCAAAGCTTACAACAGAACTAGTATTGTAACAAATTGAATAAAGACCTTAAAAGAATGGTCCGCATTAAAATTCTCTTTAATATTTAGCTTCTGGCTGTCTTGAATCAAGACCAAGAATCAGAAAAGTTACCAATGTTCTTTTAATGAGGGAGTAACCCAGTTCAGGGTATTTGAGAGAGAGGTAGAGCAAGGGTTAGAGTGATAACTTGGCATAGAAAACAATCAGATGGAGAGAATTAAAGATTAATTGCTTTGGGTGGATTCTGGGAGCAAGAAGTGATTTTTGCATTTATTGCCCTCTGTAAAGACTGGAGTGAACCCGGCCTTCATAATGGGAGCAAGAAGAAAGGCGATGAGGAAATATGCTAAGGAAGTTGGAAATGCCAACATGGCCAATGCGGCCGTAGTCAAAGTGGTGAGTAGTCCCTTCAATGTAATTTTCCTTTGTCTCTTGATCTGCGTGCTCCCCCTCTACTCTTGATCTGCATGCCCCTCACCTTTTAACACAGCATGAAGTCCCTAAAATAGGAAAGCTTAGAAATAAGGTAAGTATCCTTTATATATTAAAAATACATAATAAGGTCAGTTATGAGAATGCTTCTGAAATAAGTAGTGATAGCCAGGAAAATGTGATTTTTAGAAATGAAAATCACATAATACCTTAATAAATGTTAATATTATTACTTTGTCAGAAATTCATTCAGCTGATAGTGGAAAAAAACCTCAAAGACTGGTTTTTGCTGTTTGATCTTATGGTAACTGTGGTCTGTCATGTTGAAATTAATAAGACTATTTTAGAAGTGAGAGGAAAATGGATATGAATAGTAAAGAAAGTGGTTTCATTAGAGGGAGTTGGTTTCATTAGAGAAGGAAATAGAGGAAGAGGAAGGAAAAAATAGAGGAAGAGAAGAAAAATAAGAAACAGCTAAAATTGAATATTGTGTATATATCCTTTTTTGTCATATACAAGGCTGGAATATAGTGAGTAATTTAGAAGAGATCTGCTATAATCAGAAACTGGAGAATATAAGGACTAATTTTTCTCTCATAAATCTTTCTCAGAACCAAAATATGAGTTGTTTATAGAATTCTGGTTTGGTTTGATTTTGACGTAGGATGCTGAAGTAGATGGAGAAGATGGCACCAAGCCTGAGGAAGACGAGAATGAAATAAAATATCCCCCAATAGTCATCAAGAGCACACTTCCTGAGGAACTGCAAAGATTTATGCCCCCAGGGGATAACATCCACACCATCATTCTGGATTTTACGCAAGTCAATTTTATTGATTCTGTTGGCGTAAAAACTCTGGCAGGGGTAAGCATCATCTTCAAGGAATCTTTTAAGGATAATATCTCTGTGCCCAGAATCACCATCAGTTAAATCAGAAAACTGAACTAGGGTTTTCAACTCTCAAAATTTGGTTGCTGTTGCTTTTGTTTTTCAACTTTTCATTGTTAAAAAGAACAAAAATATACAAAAGTAAAGAGCAGAGTGTAATGAACCCCCTGTAACCATCACTCAGCTTCAACAATTATCAATTCATGACCAATTTTGTTTTGTTTATCCCCCACACCCACTTTCCCCTCCTCTTATTTTGAAGCACATCTCAGTCATCATATAATCTCTAAATATTTTAGTATATATCTCTTCGAGAAGGATTTTTTTAAGTCATTACCATAATGATTTTATTACACTTGAATAAAATTTAACAAGAATTCTTCAATGGTCCAAGTCATCATGGTTGATATAAAAATCAAACAAAATGCAAATTTTAAATGATTAGTTCAAAATGCATAATTTTTGAAGCAAAGTCACTCAAGTGAATGAACCAGAGCATCTTATATCACTAAATACATATTAGTAGAAAGAAACTTCTCTTCTCTTGACACCTCACAGAGTCAAGAGAAACTAAACTTTATTTCAACGTTCTTACAGATTGTGAAAGAATATGGAGATGTCGGTATTTATGTATATTTAGCAGGATGCAGTGGTGAGTACAATTTTAGAATGGGGAGACATTTTATTTATTTCTAAAACAGAATATATATTACATTTATTTATAATAATTTTTGTTATAAAAAAACTAACAGCATCCATGAAGAGAAAACTTCATCTCTCTGCATCCTTGCGGGAGGCATTTTAACATTTTGGTTTTGTTTCTTTTTTTAATAATTACACTTAGAAGAGTTTTCCCTTAATTTTAGTTTTAGTGAAAATGAAAATTACTCTTCTGAAAATTACTCTGAAGCTAAGCTTTGAAATTAGCCACTTATGAGGCACTAGCATTCCTGGGCTACTTGTGGCAGGCCTCTTGCACTGGAGTTTGAGGAAAGGACCTAGTAAACCATTGTGAAGGAGTGGTGTTTTTTTTTGGTAATCATGTATTTAATGGCTGCCATAACAAAGTTATGTAAAATCATTTAAGTGTTTTACCATGCAATGCCTGCTATTTTTAATATAAATTTTGGTTAAAACAGTACTTGAAAATTAAATCCACATAAAGGCTTCACTGTTCACCTACCAGAATGGCAAAAATCGGAAATGTTTGACCGCAGGCTCTATAGGCTCACTATGGAAGGATAGGAACCCTGACATTTCTGGTGGGAGTGCAAACTGCAGCAGCCTCTGTGGAGAGCAGACCAGCATTTTCTTTCCAAATTACAAATTCATTTTTACCTTTAACCCAGAAAATCTAGCAACATGCTACACACACTCAAAATGACACATTACATGATTAATCATCACAGTATACAAAAACAAAAGGCCAAAATCAATTTGTGTCAAACAGAAGGGGCCAGTTAAATAAACCATACATAGAACACTGTGTAATGGTAAAAAAAAAAGTAAGTAAAAAAAAAATTCTGAATTTTATATATATGTACATATATACATATATACGTACACATACATACCAAAAGATAATGCTATCTTTGGGGTAATGGAAAAGAATAAGTATAAAAAAAAGAAAATAATAAGTATATACTTATATTTACATCTGCATAAAAACATACTGTAAGAATACACAAGAAAATAATAAAAGTGGCTTCCTTGACCAGGGGAGTGATGTCATGAGAACAAGTATTGGGGTGAGATTTTTTGCTTTATATCATTTTAATATTTTATGTGAAAGTGTTATTTTTTTAATGTTTAAGACTGATACCCAGAGTGTGGGCTAACTTTCCCTTTTTCTTTTTTAGCCCAAGTTGTGAATGACCTCACTCGAAATCGATTTTTTGAAAATCCTGCCTTACTGCAGCTGCTGTTTCATAGCATTCACGACGCAGTCTTAGGCAGCCAAGCCCGAGAAGCGCTTGCTGAACAGGAAGGCTCGGCTGTTCCTCCCCAGGAGGACTCCGAGCCCAACGCCACTCCCGAGGCCTAGGCGAGGAATTCAGCCTGCCATGGGGTATGAGCCTCTCTTGATTGTTAACCTACATGCTTTAAATACTAGACTCTAAGTTGTTTTGTTTTCCCCCTCCCCCTGAGTGTAAATACTTAGTAGTCAAGGCTTGATTTGGAGGGTGAATGACACACAGCAAGATGTATCTTACTTGTATTTTTTTTAATTGACTATTTCAAAAATGTTAGCCTCTTGCCTACCTTTATTGTTCAATGACATTTCTGTTACTTTTTAGTACTATCTTTGTGAGCCAAGCACTTAAAAATTTATTTAAGTACTTTATCCACAAATCAGGTATGCTGTCACCAGATGGGTAGCAGTTTCTGAGTTTTTCTTCTTGTTGATCTACAGACTTTCTGTAATCACTTACCTCACAGAAGTGGGGAACTTTCAATTTTTTAGAAGTTCCTTTTTTTAAAATAACTATTTATTGTTATAGAAGCAGTATAAGTACATAGGGGAAAATTAGAAAAGATAAACAAAATTAAGGAAAACCTTACATTACCACCAAAGATTATTGCTAACACTTCAATGCATATTCTTCCAGATCTTTTTCTATTCACATAATTTACATCTTTTAACCAAACTAAGATTATACTCTATGTAGTTTTTTGTAACCTAATTTTTTTTTTCAGTCCACAATCTTTGCTTTCTCATTCTGAAACACGTTTATTTACCTCAGACCACATTCAAAGTTCCCCAAGTGTCCCCACATTTGTGGTTGGTTTATCCAAGCTAGTATTCAGTATATGACCTTACACTACAAATGGTCATGTCCCTCTAAGTCTCAGAAGTCTATCTTAACCTAGCACTGTCTCTTTATTTATGACATGGACTTGTTAAGGGGAGTTGGAGCAGTTATATAGAATCCCATCTTGTGAATGTGTCCGCTTGCTTTTTCAAGGTGTTATTTAGCTTGTCCCTCCATTTCCTGAAGTACCTATAATCTAGAAGTTGTATCTAACTAAAGGCTTCACGAATTTGAATAAAACATTTTTTTTGCTAGAATATATCATAGATGAGACACATGCTTCAAATCACATCACAACTGAAAACAAATAATATCTTGTTGATCCACCATTAATGATGCTAAAATAAATCATGGGATTGATGTGACAACCATCCCCCAATTACATTTTCTCCTTTGTGACTAGTGAGTTATCTGTATGGTTCTTTTAGTGTTGAATGAATGCTCAGTTCTCCATTAGCCATTCACCCAGGATTTTTAACGTTTAGTAAAATAGTTCTTGCCTTAATCAGCAATTTTATTAAGGGTTTATAAGTTTTTTTTTCTCTAATTCTCTCCTGTAGTTTTCTCTCAACTTGAATTATTTGATCATCCTTAAATACAGTTCTTACTTGAAAGCCAGGTTAAATGTTTTATTTTTTATGCTTAATTATCGACTTCAAAGTAAGTAATTGGTTTAATCGATGATGACAGATTAAGTTCTTTTAGGTTTCTCTTTTTTGGTATAATTATAAATTCATGAATTTTTATAGTTTTAATGTGTTTCAGTCTATTATAGTTATTCTTTTTGGTGTTCAAATCATCACACCTGTGGCCTGTAGGACCCCTCCCTAGAAGTTTTGTTGTTGCTGCTAATAGTGAAGTAGCCTTCAGGACCAGTGAAGTAGCCTTCAGGACCATGTATTTTAGAAATCTAACCAAATCCTGATTAGATTTGTATAGTTATCTATAACCATACAGACAACTGAGTATTATCCTTCTAAGTCCATAGAATTATCAGTTAATTCTTCATCAAACTCAGTTTTAAGCCAGTGAGTGAGTAAAAAGCTATTTCAAGAATTTTTCTTTATAGCTATTCAAAAGGAGACCTTTAAACCAATATATGTCATCAAGTTCTTGCTCCTGTAATTCCAACCATAAGGTCACTTCAAATCACAGCACAAGTATTAGTCAATCTGCTTAAGGCCTCATCTGCTAAGATTTCCTGCTAATGTTTTTTTATGAGTTTCCTTACTGACTCCTTATTTTAGTTTTCAGGAAGAAAACACTTTGAGGAGAAAAGTACATCAGGAAAGGACTAGATTAACATGAGTCTGTTCCAAACCAAACCCTATGGTTTGTTCCTTTAACTCCTATCAGGTTTCTCAATGACTTTACTAATTTAATTCAAAGTAGTCCCCCTCATTTATAACTGATACTGTATCTAGATCTAGAGTGAAATTAAATTTGCATCCAGTTGTTTCCTTTGCACTCATCACACACAAGACCAGATACATCTGCCTTCTGAAAGAGCATGTAGTTGTAGGACCTCAACTTACACTGGAAACTTGTATAAGGGCTTGATCATTTCAGCCATTAAAGTAAAACTCAAGGATTTTAAATAATGTTATATATTGCATAATCTTAGCATTAATTTTCAATAAATGCTTTACACACAGCATATACTCAAGTCTTGGTTGGGGATAGACTGAAAGTAATATACAGGAAAAGTAGCATCCATAGCTTACAAATTTGTATTTAACTTTTCTGCCCTTTAATTTTTAACCTATTCTGAAGAGAATCATACCATGTACATAAAAAACACTGAAGTCTTACTGAGGAAAAGTGTGTTTTCTGCATGCCTCTGATAACATAAGAATGCATTTCAAAATGTAATCTTTATGTAAATATTTTGGAATCTTTTGTTTCATATAATGGGAAGTTTCCTGACCTTTTTATACTTACAATCAAATTTTATCTCTACCACATTCTTTCTGGACCTTAAAAGCTGTGTATCCTTCTATGTTTGTATGTGTATCTTTCTGTTTCTCAGCCCAGGTTCAAATTCAGATTCTTATTGCCCTATCAAAGAGCATAGTCCATACTGATAGACATAGGGACTAGACTACTTTATTTTATGGCAGTATGGGAATGGCTTGTTTTCAGGAAGGTCCCATATAGTGAAGCTGTCTTTCTCAAACCCTCTGCCAATATGACCATGGTTTATCTCTGTCTCACAGTTGGATGGAATACGTTTGCAAACAATTGTGAACCAGGGCCCAGTAAACTCCTCATTCGTGTCATAGACACTGACTGAACAATCAGATAGCAGCTGAGAGTGGGATCTCAATGCCAGTCTCATCTGCAGAGGGACTCAGAGAAACAGTGAAGGGAATGGATCCTCTGCAAGCCCTACGAGCTCATTTTGTAGTTTTCAGGTAACATCTAAAATATCCACTCCCTGTATTTGGTCCTGCATCCTTACCTGTCTAACAGAGAAAGGAGATGCCTGCCCACAAAGGTCCATGTTGAGAAAATGAGATGGCCCTATTGTGTGACTGGAGAGGGTAGCAAACCTAAAGTCTGCCCGCCAGGGGGCAAGTGTGTGTCAGTGTTGGGAGGTGCCCTTGAATGGGAATGAGGAAGGAAGGTTATGATGGTGAAGCCCACCCTTTTAGTCAGTTTAAATCCTAAAATCAAACCCAACTTCCTTGGTGTTAGACTGTATGCTTTAGTGAGTGCAAAAATGCTGTTGGTGCTTTTTTAGTGTACCTTTTAGAAATGCTTTTAGGATTCAGTGTGTAGGTTCTTGATAATGTGGTTTGAGTGCTGATAAAAGTTGGTTTGAGTATCTAATTCTCCAAACGTACAGCTGACCAAAATGCACACAATGGTTTTTAATTCCTTCCGATAGCAAAACGTTCAAAAGCCAGGACTCCAAGCCAGGTAATTTGCCTGCTCTCTGACTTAGGTTTAATATAGTTTGAGCATCTCAAAAATCCACTTTGCCTTACCAGGTTTTTCATTGTACTCAGTTCAGTTCAGTCGCTCAGTCGTGTCCGACTCTTTGCGACCCCATGAATCGCAGCACACCAGGCCTCCCTGTCCATCACCATCTCCCAGAATTCACTCAGACTCACGTCCATCGAGTCCGTGATGCCATCCAGGCATCTCATCCTCTGTCGTCCCCTTCTCCACCTGCCCCCAATCCCTCCCAGCATCAGAGTCTTTTCCAATGAGTCAACTCTTTGCATGAGGTGGCCAAAGTACTGGAGTTTCAGCTTTAGCATCATTCCTCCCAAAGAAATCCCAGGGTTGATCTCCTTCAGAATAGACTGGTTGGATCTCCTTGCAGTCCAAGGGACTCTCAAGAGTCTTCTCCAACACCACAGTTCAAAAGCATCAATTCTTCGGCGCTCAGCCTTCTTCACAGTCCAACTCTCACATCCATACATGACCACAGGAAAAACCATAGCCTTGACTAGATGGACCTTNCCTGCTCACAGTAGTAGATATAATGGTCATCTGAGTTAAATTCAACCATTCGTCCATTTTAGTTAGCTGATTCCTAGAATGTCGACGTTCACCCTTGCCATCTCATTTGACCACTTCCAATTTGCCTTGATTCATGGACCTGACATTCCAGGTTCCTATGCAATATTGCTCTTTACAGCATCAGGATCTTGCTTCTATCACCAGTCACATGCACAACTGGGTATTGTTTTTGCTTTGGCTCCATCCCTTCATTCTTTCGGAGTTATTTCTCCACTGATCTCCAGTAGCATATTGGGCACCTAATGACCTGGGGCGTTTCTCTTTTGGTATCCTATCATTTTGCCTTTTCATACTGTTCATGGGGTTCTCAAGGCAACAATACTGAAGTGGCTTGCCATTCCCTCCTCCAGTGGACCACATTCTGTCAGACCGCTCCACCATGACCCGCCCGTCTTGGGTTGCCCTGCAGGCATGGCTTGGTTTCATTGAGTTAGACAAGGCTGTGGTAATGTGATTAGATTGACTAGTTTTCTGTGAGTACAGTTTCAGTGTGTCTGCCCTCTGATGCCCTCTTGCAACACCTATCATCTTACTTGGGTTTCTCTTACCTTGGGCATGGGGTATCTCTTCATGGCTGCTCCAGCAAAGCACAGACGCTGCTCCTTACCTTGGAGGAGGGGTATCTCCTTATGGCTGCCGTTCCTGACCTTCAACATGGGATAGCATATCAGCTTTATGTTAACCAATGAACCTGAACTTTGTGGAAATTAAATTTTATAAATCTAATCACGTTTTTAAAATGTTATTTAAAAGGTCACTACAGTATTTTTCTGAAGTCAGAAATCCTTTGTATTCTATCAGCATGCTGATACATGTGTAAACATGTCTGTACACACAAATACATATTTTATGCAGAGGGAGTTACCAGTGAATGTGTATTTTCTTCTTTTTAAATGGAATACAGACATGCTGCTCTACTTAGTATTGATGCTATCTGCATGCTTGTGTCTGGGCAGAAACACCCATATTTTTCAATTAATTCATTGTGTACTGATTTGATGTGTGGCCAGTAGACTTTCATCATGTAATGGAGATGTCAAGACTATTCAGAACCTATAACAGGTTCGGCCTGAGTACCACATATCCAACTTGAGCTGTTTCAAATTGGTGCGTCTGATATATGTGGTAATATATGAACAAGTGCTAAGACTTTAAAGAGTGTGTTCTAAATGCATACATTGATCAAAACAGAACAAAAACATAAATCTTTAGTATTCACTTACAAGCATCACTTGGAAATGGTTCACTTTACTTCATACTTCTTGAAAGACTATAGCAGGTTTAGGGAAAAGCTTTTCTGATCAAGTTCACAATAATGAAAAGAGAAGGGATGTTGGTTGGATTTTATGAATGAATGGGTTTAATTTTTCTGCTTAAAAATTTTCTTATTTAAAGATTTCAATGCAACACTTAGAGCATTTTCTATGTTGTCAATTTTTTTGTGAATTACAATGTATCCATCTCTATTTTGCATTACTTGTGAATACTGAACTACAATAAAAATATTCTTTATTGTGTTTGGGTCTCAGTGTTTGGGAGGGGCATAGAAGGGGGTCATTGTGGTGAAAGAGGGAGGGAATTCAGTGGTGGCGGTACATGAAATAATTGTAAAGAGCTTTGTTTAGGATTCTAATACTTTTATTTTAGAAATACTTCAGTGTAGATCAGAATTCTTATGGGAGCTTTACCAAAATTTTAAACCATTAATTTATAAAATGAAAATAAGTACTTTTCTGTATAAAGCCAATTCTGGATTTTCTAAATGAGATTATTAGAATACATATAATAATATGTATTATATATTATTCTACTTTACTACTATGCTAGTCATTAATATCAACAATCCTTAATTAATTTGAAATCAACTTAAATGGCAAAGCAAAACACATTACATCAGATGCTTCTTACACTTTAAACAAAGTTTAGCCAAAGCTTTATTATTCAACATTGTAGAAAAAAAAAAAACAACTATTGAAACACATGTGATCGTGTGCCTTGATGGGCCACTGTGATGAGGGAAGAAGAGTATTATGGATAGAAGCATCAGCACTGGAGCAGTTACACTTAGACTCGAATCTCAGCTCTGCGACAAGGAAACAAGGTAGGAAAATTCTGCATCTGTTAAATCTACCTCACTGGGCAGATACAGTGGCAGACACAGTGAGATAATGTAGGTATAGCTCCCTGCCGGCATATGTCCAGAACATATGTGGTCAAAGTGAGCACTTTACAATTTGGAACCTTTAAATGGTTAGTGAGTCAAAAAACAGCTTTTCTGTTGAACAGCATTAGATATCATCCTTTACTGTACCGCAGAGGAAAAAAGAAAGACATCTGGGAAGAAAGCATACAATTTTGAAAACCATTTATTTTGTATGTGAAATGGTTATTAAGAAACCTGTATACAGTTAGGATTCCAATGAAAAGAAATGTTTTCGCAAACACTGGAGGGTTCAGTTGTATGTCATATAGCGGGGAGTAGCACTGAACTTGGCATAGGACTTAATGACCTTATTTACAGCTTCCAAGAAATCCTTCTCAGTAGCAATCTTTCGCCGTGCTCGGATGGCAAACATACCAGCTTCTGTGCAGACACTTCTAATCTCAGCACCTTTCAAACAAAAAGAAAATTATAGGCTTAAAGAAAGCAGCCCAGACAGACCAAAAAAAAGAAGTAAGACCTTTCCACCTACCAGTGCTATTTGGACACAGTCGTGCTAACAATTCAAATCTGATATCTCTTTCAACACTCATTGAACGGGCATGAATCTTAAAAATGTGAGTCCGACCCTGAAAATAGGGAAATTGACAATGTTAAAATGGAAAATAGCACAGGAAGGAAAAAATTTCAAGAATCCCTTTTCTACAGTGAAATGATGTTCCCACCTCTAGATCAGGTAAGCTAAACTCAATCTTCCTGTCCAGTCTCCCTGGCCTCATGAGTGCTGGGTCCAGAGTGTCAGGTCTGTTTGTAGCCATCAGCACTTTAATGTTGCCTCGAGGATCAAACCCATCCAGCTGATTGATCAGTTCCAACATGGTCCTCTGCACTTCATTGTCACCCCCAGCACCATCATCAAAACGAGCCCCTGAGAAGACAGGAGGAAAGACATGATCTTCACATTCACTCAGAGAAGCACTCTCTGGGGAATATCATGCACTCTAGCCCAAAGGAACCTCTCAGTTTTAAGTAAATTCTGTAAGAACAGCCTGCTTTACACAAAACCAATTAGAATTCAAAAGCAGAGACATTACATTACTGACTAAGGTCCGTCTAGTCAAGGCTATGGTTTTTCCAGTGGTCATGTACGGATGTGAGAGTTGGACTGTGAAGAAGGCTGAGTGCTGAAGAATTGATGCTTTTCAACTGTGGTGTTGGAGGAGACTCTTGAGAGTCCCTTGGACTACAAGTATATTCAACCAATCCATTCTGAAGGAGATCAGCCCTGGGATTTCTTTGGGAGGAATGATGCTGAAGCTGAAACTGCAGTACTTTGGCCACCTCATGTGAAAAGCCGACTCACTGGAAAAGATTCTGATGCTGGGAGGGATTGGGGGCAGGAGGAGAAGGGGACAACAGAGGATGAGATGGCTGGATGGCATCACTGACTCGATGGATGTGAGTCTGAGTGAACTCCGCGAGTTGGTGATGGACAGGGAGGCCTGGCGTGCTGCAATTCATGGGGTTGCAGAGTCAGACATGACTGGGCAACTAAACTAAACTAAACTATCATAGGTTTATTTAACATAGGTTCCTTTAAATAAGTACTTTTAAAAAATCTTCTTTAAGCAATTTTGTTGTTTAAGTCACTCAAGAACACCTCCTTTATTTGACACAACATACACCTGGACTAGGTAACAAAAATACATGCAAACTTTAGCACTATAATGGTATTTGATTATATGTAATAAAATGCCATGCTTTTTTAAAACTGTCAAAAATATGGCTAAATCCATAATACAGTAGAACTGTAACAGCTTACTATCACACCAGTTTGGATACATTAGAATACACTGGTGTCAATACTCGCCTTCATTTCAATCAGTATAGCACAAAAAATGACCACTGTTGCATTAATGTATTATGTACAGTATCAAACACCAAAATGAAAAATTGTTAAATGAGATTAAACATGAACCAAAATCCAAGTATTTTCTTCTAGTACCCTAATACAGTTTTATACAAAACTGTACCCTAATATGGACTTCCCTGTTGCTCAGAGGGTAAAGCGTCTGTCTGCAATGCAGGAAACCCGGGTTTGATCCCTGGGTCGGGAAGATCCCCTGGAGAAGGAAATGGCAACCCACTCCAGTACTGTTGTCATGGAAAATCCCATGGACAGAGGAGCCTGGTAGGCTATAGTCCATGGGGTCACAAAGAGTCGCTGAGCGACTTCACTTTCACCTTAATACAGTTTTATTAAAATCCACTTTGGAAACCACAGATTCAGAGCATCCTCACATCATAAGGCTTATTCCAAAGGTATTACAAAAATGACATCAGGGTCACCACACCACATCTATAGACTGGTAAAATTACAGCCCTTGAACATTTAGAGAAGAATGTCCAAAGCCCACAACACCCAGCAAGTCTAAAAGCAAGGCTAACAACCACAGTCCCCAATCACTGTTACAGTGTCCACTATATTTTTTTTGTCACTGAGTTCATTAAATCACAACTGTCTAGTGATATAACACTTCTGCAGCTAACAGGGACTATTACTTGTATAGACTGTAACAACAGCCAAGGAACAATAAAACAGTATAGAATTTTCAAAGTCTACCACATTTCTTAATTCAAGCTTCTCAAAAACCCATGAAATAAAGCTGTAATTATTCTTTTTATAAGAGAAGCAAACTGGAGCTCAGAGTTAAGACAACTTGTTTAGATCGCACAGCTAATACTGTATTTCATCAAATCTATGAAGCCAGTAATATTATTTTATGTACATTTTATGAGCTACTACCAATTAAATTATGCCTCAACTGCTTTCTGATCCAATTAAGTGAAGCTGTATCTCAATTAAGGAGTTGCCAAAGTGTGAAAATACGAGTTCTATGAATGAAATTGGGAAAGTTCAAAGATAAAGACTTTGAGAAATACCAATGCTATTTAATGCTTTTCCCCTTTATGGTGTAGTCCTACTATTAGATCTGTAGCTCTCATGTGCCAAAGCTCATAAAAGAGTTGGAATTAAAACTTCATACAAGATTAACGTATCAGGGACCTCCACACATACTACTATAGAATCCTCATGAAACTCAGTCTTAAAGTTCTCTAAGATACCATTCATACCTCCAATAGCATCAATTTCATCAAAAAAGATAAGACAGGCTTTCTTTGTTCTGGCCATTTCAAAAAGCTCTCGAACCATTCGAGCCCCCTAATGAAAAAAATAATTTGTTAATTCAGACCTGGTTTAAAATCTTCTTAATAAGTTATGCTTCAACCTTTTCAGTATTTCCTACAAGCATCCTCAACTGTCATTACCTAAAATTTTCTCACAAAGATTAAAGTGTGTTACCTATTTCATCAAATTAAACTCACTAGGTTTTAAGCACTATTAAGTAATTTCATGATTCTGTACTTATTAAATAGTAACTTTAAGACTTAAAGAGATCAAATTAACACAATTGAATAAAGGTACCATTTTAATCAATAAAACTTGAAGAAATGAAAGAATCTGATCACTTGGCATTTCTGACTACTGAATTTGATTCTTAAGTTTTGATCAAAGAATAAAAGTATATCTCCACATATGAAGATCCTTTTCTAATTCTCATTGTAAGTATACTAATCATTAACATTTCGTTGTAATATATTCAGCCCTAAACTTACTCCCTAATAAAACATGTCTGTATGTGTACATACACCGTCCCCCACATACATATACAGACAATCTCCGGTCTCTTTTTCAAAAGAACATAAAACACGGCCCCTGAAGTGAACACACTTTCTAATATATTCTCTGGGCATTACTGGAGTATTTATCTTATAAACCAAATCTGTAGAAAATGGTACCCTTCAGTAGGGAGCATACTGATTAAAAATGTTAAGCAGTTGTTTATTTCCAAATAACTACAAGGGAAGACTAGTGGCTTCTAGACTTCTAACTACTAATTACAATCCATCAATCAAAACATTTCAGGTCTCAAGCTTTCAATAGGGAATCACCATTTTAATTTCATCTATGCTTTATAAATCTTTCATAGAACTATATATTCCTTGATTATAATCAATTTACTTTACCTCACCAACATACTTCTGTACAAGTTCAGATCCAATAACTCGAATGAAGCAAGCATCAGTTCTGTTAGCAACTGCCCGAGCACAGAGTGTCTTGCCAGTACCCGGTGGACCAAAGAGCAGCACACCCTTGGGAGGCTCAATGCCAAGGTTAACAAACCTCTCTGGCTGTGATGGAGACATAATTTTTACACTTACCACTTCTCTATAATAAAAACAGGGCTATCTCTACATCAGTATTTTTAAACCAAAATTATTAAGTCCATAATTTATGTATTTGATCTAAATAAGAATTTTACTTATTCTATGACATAAGATCCAGACTCATTAATACCCAAGGCTGAATGGCTTTTAAAGATATCATACTATCCAGGGTTAACAAAAACTTTTTCCCCCTAATTCAAAAAAAAAAAGTGTTTAAATAACAAGAGTATTATCCCATATTTAATATCTTGGTTTTTTGCATTATCCCCTAAGCTTAATTTGATTCAATTTAAGCCCATTTCTTCTTGATATCATGAAAACACACTGCTTCTTTTATAATAACCTACCTATAACATATTTAACATATTTATAAAAGTTATATTTCAACCTCCCTTGTCACTCTAAATAGATTTTTCTTTTTTGAATTGGGTTGGCTGCTCAATCCTTTTGCCTTCTCTTCTGGAACTTACCAATTCTCCACACCTTTACCCTCCCCCCATCAAAATTTTTTATTTAGAAAAATAAAAATATCTAAAATGAATATATAGGCAGAACTTTAGTGCACAGTAGGCAAAAGGCTGTCATATCTTTGTACAAAGAAATTTAAAAAGCAACAGTCTCAGCCACTTACGTGAAGCAGTGGGGTCTCAACTACCTCTCGAAGTTTCTCAATCTGTTCCTTACAGCCACCCACATCACTGTATGTAACATCAGGTTTTTCCTCCACCTATGAGAAGGATGAAAATGTACAACATAGAGCCACACACTTTTGAATACTAATTGTTCTATCCAGTAGAGTAGACCCAATATCCTAAAGAAAAATCAAGACTTACACCAAGTAAGAATTTTAATAAAAATTGAATACACTGCCAATGTCCTAGATTCACAAGCTATACTATCTGTTATAACACTAAGTGAGAGACAAACTAGTAAAAAACTGATAAAGACTTTCATCTGAAAAATTATTTTTAAAATGTTGGCAACTCTTCAGTATGTGCACACATTAATATTTTTTATTAGTTAAAACTTTCAACACTTTTTGAGATGAATGCAATTGTATTCAAATTCATGCCGTTCCTTTTCCCTCCCGCAGTTTCTTACCTGCATCATGGTAACTGTTGGGTCAATCTTAGGAGGCAATGGAATGTGAATCTGATACTTATTTCTGTCCACACTAAAGAGGTAAAAAAAGATCCTCACTAACACATACAAAACAATATACTGAATTATCATGTGTTCTATATACATTAATTACATTAACTCACTTGGTCCTTATAACCATCCTAGGGCAGATGCTTCCTCCACCTACACCATGTTACCTTAAATAGACCAGCAAGCTCAACTTTAAAATTCTGTACTTACTTTAACATTAATATTTGAGGCCATGAAAGGGTAAGTAGGGGTGGGAGGTCAGGAAGCAGATGCAAAAGAAAGGATGTTCAACCATAGTCCTCTACTAAATTAACCCCTGGTATTCCATGACACCCAGTTCATTCACTCAAAAGAAAGTCAAGGACAAGAATGTCACATGGCATTTTTAATGAAAGATGAGTATTTACTGTAGATAGAAATCTTACCCAACTCTCATCCCTTCTTCAATGTCGGTAGGTGCTACCTGATCACTGAGGTCCACCACAAACTTGGCAAACTGCTTCACATTGATAATGTACTTCGGGTCCTCTGAGTCAGCATTGATTATCTTTGTGCATCTAACATGGCAAAAGGCTTGATTAGAGTAAGGTACCTGAACCACTAATAATGAACTCAAGTAACTGGATTCTCTCCTGGGCAAGCAGTACACTACCAAGCAGGTGTAAAATGCAGAAACTGGGCCACTGGTAAGAATCCTTCTCTACAGAATATGCCCAATCCTAAGGGTCTGCTCAGCTTTAATCAAGCCACTAAACTTTCAGAAGATATATTCTCCTGGAAAATTAAACCCAAATAGTTCATCATTAGGAAGTTCCCTTTCTTGATTTTTATAACTATATCCCTTTATTGGTAATACTCCTTTGTATCTTCAGGTGGTCTCCTTTTTATTTTTCTTATTAAAAGATAGTCATCTTATATCATGTAATAAGTGTGTTTTCATTTTCCCGAGTTTATATTTCAAATCCATTCTTACTGTTGCTGCTATTTTTAACTTAAATATATTTCTTCCTATGGGTTATGGTGTAGGTGAATTTGCTATCCCACATACATCACAGGTAGAGAAGGAAATGGCAACCCACTCCAGTGTTCCTGCCTGGAGAATCCCAGGGATGGAGGAGCCTTGNCTATTTTTAACTTAAATATATTTCTTCCTATGGGTTATGGTGTAGGTGAATTTGCTATCCCACATACATCACAGGTAGAGAAGGAAATGGCAACCCACTCCAGTGTTCCTGCCTGGAGAATCCCAGGGATGGAGGAGCCTTGTGGGCTGCCATCTATGGGGTCACACAGAGTCGGACACAACTGAAGTGACTTAGCAGCAGCAGCAGCATACATCACAGGAGAAAGTAATCTATTCTCTATTTGCTATACTATCTGCTTACAGAAGAAACACAAAAACAAACAGAACTCATATGAGAAAAAGCTTATAAGCTATTGCAACAAATACAGGGAAATACAAAATAGTCTCTGGAATGTGCATTTAGGCAGAGCTAAGAGTAAGGTATGAAATTAAAAGATGCTTACTCCTTGGAAGGAAAGTTATGACCAACCTAGATAGTATATTCAAAAGCAGAGTCATTACTTTGCCAACAAAGGTCCTTCTATGGAAAAACCAAGGCTATGGTTTTTCCAGTGATCATGTATGGATGTGAGAGTTGGACTCTGAAGANAAAGTTATGACCAACCTAGATAGTATATTCAAAAGCAGAGTCATTACTTTGCCAACAAAGGTCCTTCTATGGAAAAACCAAGGCTATGGTTTTTCCAGTGATCATGTATGGATGTGAGAGTTGGACTCTGAAGAAGGCTGAGCGCCGAAGAATTGATGCTTTTGAACTGTGGTGTTGGAGAAGACTCTTGAGAGTCCCTTGGACTGCAAGGAGATCCAACCAGTCCATTCTAAAGGAGATCAGCCCTGGGTGTACTTTGCAAGGAATGATGCTAAAGCTGAAACTCCAGTACTTTGGCCACCTCATGCAAAGAGTTGACTCATTGGAAAAGACTCTGATGCTGGGAGGGATAGGGGGCAGGAGGAAAAGGAGATGACAAAGGATGAGATGGCTGGATGGCATCACTGACTTGATGGACATGTTTGAGTGAACTCCGGGAGATGGTGATGGACAGGGAGGCCTAGCATGCTGTGATTCATGGGGTCACAAAGAGTTGGACACGACTGAGCGATTGAACTGAAGAGTAAGGTAAAGAATGCTTTGTCCTTGCCGCATAAATTGTGGACAGGACTCTGTTTTCTGTTATTAGCCAAAGTCTATCAGGGAAGTATAATTTTATATAAAGTATCCATTACTACTTTATCTGACAGACCCTGACAATACAGATATAGATTTTTTTAATCCTCAGCTGAGAAAATATATATACAGGGACCTCAACTTGCAGAACATTGAAGTAAGGAGTTTTGAAAACCTTAAAAGCAAAGAGAACACTGGCAAAAATAGTCCAAATCAACATTTGCAGAATTCTGGACAGTTTTGGGGAAAAAAAACAGTTTTGGGGAAAAAAAAAAAAGGCTAAATCCCAGTAAGAACAGTGAGTGTTTTGCATTTAAACTCACTTCAATCCCATAGCCCTCTCCACACCTCTGTGGAAGACTTGAAAGCCAACAGCTTCCCAGCCATGGTAAAGGTGGAAACAAGCAGGCTCCCTGAGGGAAGGCAGGGATGAAGAAATAGAGCTCCTCCAAAAGCCCAGCCTCAGAGAACTCCTGAACTGTCTGATAACTGGCTAAAAAGCCTCATTCTCAGGATTTGTTTTTATCTGACCTAACTCAGAGTTCACTGTCTACAGATGCCCTCCCCACAGGGCACTTATTGGAAACAATCAGTGGCAGTTATTTAACATCAACTAGCTGAAGCAGCATTTACCAGTTGGAGATAACAAGAGGCTGACCAAAAAATTTCAAAACAACAGCAGGAACAAACCCTGGGGAAAGGAGAAATCTGAGTTCCAGAACTGGAACATCCAGTTTCCATCAAACAGTTATGAGACACAAAGAGAAGTAAGATACGGCCCATACACAGGGGAAAGGCAGTTCAAGGGAAGACACTGGTCTTACTAAACAGAATCTTTAATCCGTGTCATAAATGTTTTTTTTTAAAAAACCAAAGGAAACCATGTCTAAAGAATTAGTGGGAAGTGTGAGATCAAGGTCTCACCAAACAGACAATACCAATGAAGAGAGAAATTGGACTGGAATATTATTTGGCTATAAAGAATGATGTTCTGATACAAGCTACAACATGAATGAAGCCTAAAACATTATGTGACGCTGAAGTCAGAAACAAAGAATGATACACTACATGATTACGTTTACATGAAATGTCCAGGATAGGCAAATCCACACAGATAAGAGTAGATTAGCAGCTGCCATGTCCAAAGAAAAAGGGGAATAGGGACACTTAATGTGTTTGGGGTTTCGTTTGGAGGTGGTGAAAATATTCGGCAGAGAGTAAAACAGAAGGTATCAAGAAATGCTGGGACAAGGGGCAGGAGGGTGGTGGTGGTGGTGCCAACTTGACTGGAAATGAGGCAGGTGTGGAGGGGAGAGGGGAATCGTGATTAAACCTAAGCAAACCTGCTGCTGACATTCCCTAGACCCCTGCCTCCATTGTTCTTCCAAAATACTGGAGACTGGAAACAACAGGAGACAGAGGACAACTGCTCTAGGAAAAATGACCATCCAAGTGAAAAGATCTAAAGATACTGACATTGAAGGCTCCCCAGCTAAACATTCAATCATATAAGCTACAGTGATGTTTAGGGCAGACATGCTTCACTACTGAATCTAGAGCATCTATCAGCTTTGTTGCCTCCCACTAAAACAGAAGCCCAAAGATGATCAGACATCTAGCATAAAAGACACACACCGTGCAAACCAGTACAGCCACTATGGAAGAACAGTGTGGAGCGTCCTTTAAAAACTGTAAACAGAACTGCCACACGACCCAGCAATCTGACTGCTGGGCATGCACACCGAGAAAACCAGAACTGAAAGAGACACGTGTACCCTAGTGTTCACTGAAGCACTGTTTACAATAGCCAGGACGTGGAAGCAACCTAGATGTCTATCAGCAGACAAATGGATAAGAAAGCTGTGGTACATATACACAATGGAATANGAGACTTTATTTTGGAGGGCTCCAAAATCACTGCAGAAGTTCATGTAGCCATGAAATTAAGAGATGCTTGCTCCTTGAAAGAAAAGCTATGACCAAACTTGATAGCATAGTAAAAAGCAGAGACATTACTTTGCCAACAAAGGTCCGTCTAGTTAATGCTATGTTTTTTCTAGTATTTACCTATGGATGAGAGAGTGCACTAAAAAGAAAGCTGAGTGCTGAAGAATTGATGCTTTTGAACTGTGGTGTTTAAGAAGACCATTGAGAGTCCCTTGGACTGCAAGGAAATCCAGCCAGTCCATCCTAAAGGATAATCATTCATTGGAAGAACGGATGCTGAAGTTGAAACTCCAATACTTTGGCCACCTGATGCGAAGAACTGATTCATTGAAAAGACCCTGATGCTGGGAAAGATTGAAGGTGAGGAGGAGAAATGGGTGATAGGGTGAAATGATTGGATGACATCGCTGATGCTGCAGTCCATGGGGTAGCAAAGGGTCGAACATGACTGAGCAACTGAACTGAACTGAACTGTGACTGTTTGGCTTTCCCTGTCTTCCATAGTCCTCTGCAGTCACACAGTTGTATGCAGCAGGACTAACATGAGGAGTGGAGTACATTTTCCCCAGGAGAACTTTCAACCAGGAGCTGGTGGGAGTTAGTTGATGTGCATGCGTGCATGCTCAGCCCTTCGAATTGTTTGTAGCCCTATGGACTGTAGCCACCCTCCTCTGTCCATGTGATTCTTCAGGCAAAAATGCTGGAGAAGGTTGCCATGCCCTCCTCAAGGGCATCTTCCTGACCCGGGGATCAAACCTATGTCTCTTACATCTCCTGCATTTGCAGGTGGGTTCTTTACTAATAGTGCCACCTGAGAAGCCCAAGTTAGTGGATAAATATCCCCAAATAGTAATAAAATGTTGTCTCTATTTGGTATCTTTTTTTTAACATCACTGAAATATCAATAACCACAGATATGCAGATGACACCACCCTTATGACAGAAAGTGAAGAAGAACTAAAAAGCCTCTAGACGAAAGTGAAAGAGGAGAGTGAAAAAGTTGGCTTAAAGCTCAACATTCAGAAAATGAAGATCATGGCATCTGGTCCCACCACTTCATGGGAAATAGATGAGGAAACAGTGGAAACAGTGTCAGACTTTACTTTTTTTGGTTTTCAAAATCACTGCAGATGGTGATTGTAGCCATGAAATTAAAAGGCGCTTNAAAAAGCCTCATTCTCAGGATTTGTTTTTATCTGACCTGACTCAGAGTTCACTGTCTACAGATGCCCTCCCCACAGGGCACTTATTGGAAACAATCAGTGGCAGTTATTTAACATCAACTAGCTGAAGCAGCATTTACCAGTTGGAGATAACAAGAGGCTGACCAAAAAATTTCAAAACAACAGCAGGAACAAACCCTGGGGAAAGGAGAAATCTGAGTTCCAGAACTGGAACATCCAGTTTCCATCAAACAGTTATGAGACACAAAGAGAAGTAAGATACGGCCCATACACAGGGGAAAGGCAGTTCAAGGGAAGACACTGGTCTTACTAAACAGAATCTTTAATCCGTGTCATAAATGTTTTTTTTTAAAAAACCAAAGGAAACCATGTCTAAAGAATTAGTGGGAAGTGTGAGATCAAGGTCTCACCAAACAGACAATACCAATGAAGAGAGAAATTGGACTGGAATATTATTTGGCTATAAAGAATGATGTTCTGATACAAGCTACAACATGAATGAAGCCTAAAACATTATGTGACGCTGAAGTCAGAAACAAAGAATGATACACTACATGATTACGTTTACATGAAATGTCCAGGATAGGCAAATCCACACAGATAAGAGTAGATTAGCAGCTGCCATGTCCAAAGAAAAAGGGGAATAGGGACACTTAATGTGTTTGGGGTTTCGTTTGGAGGTGGTGAAAATATTCGGCAGAGAGTAAAACAGAAGGTATCAAGAAATGCTGGGACAAGGGGCAGGAGGGTGGTGGTGGTGGTGCCAACTTGACTGGAAATGAGGCAGGTGTGGAGGGGAGAGGGGAATCGTGATTAAACCTAAGCAAACCTGCTGCTGACATTCCCTAGACCCCTGCCTCCATTGTTCTTCCAAAATACTGGAGACTGGAAACAACAGGAGACAGAGGACAACTGCTCTAGGAAAAATGACCATCCAAGTGAAAAGATCTAAAGATACTGACATTGAAGGCTCCCCAGCTAAACATTCAATCATATAAGCTACAGTGATGTTTAGGGCAGACATGCTTCACTACTGAATCTAGAGCATCTATCAGCTTTGTTGCCTCCCACTAAAACAGAAGCCCAAAGATGATCAGACATCTAGCATAAAAGACACACACCGTGCAAACCAGTACAGCCACTATGGAAGAACAGTGTGGAGCGTCCTTTAAAAACTGTAAACAGAACTGCCACACGACCCAGCAATCTGACTGCTGGGCATGCACACCGAGAAAACCAGAACTGAAAGAGACACGTGTACCCTAGTGTTCACTGAAGCACTGTTTACAATAGCCAGGACGTGGAAGCAACCTAGATGTCTATCAGCAGACAAATGGATAAGAAAGCTGTGGTACATATACACAATGGAATATTACTCAACTATAAAAAGGAACACATTTGAGTCAGTTCTAATGAGGTGGATGAAACTGGAGCCTATTATACAGAGTGAAGTAAGTCAGAAAGAAATATACCAATACTGTATATTAATTCTGTATCATGTGTATATCAATACACATATGCATGGAATTTAGAAAGATGGTAATGACAACCCTATATGCAAGACAGCAAGAGACACAGATGTAAACAACAGACTTTTGGACTCTGTAGGAGAAGGCGGGGGTGGGATGACTTGAGAGAATAGCATTAAGACATGTATATTACCATATGTGAAACAGATGACCAGTCCAAGTTTGATGCATGAAACGGGGTAAAGCCGATGCACTGGGACAACTCAGAGGGATGGGGAGGGAGGTTGGGGGTGTTCAGGATGGGGGACACATGCACACCTGTGGCTGATTCATGTGAATGTATGGCAAAAACCACCACAATACTGAAAAGTACTTAGCCTCCAATTAAAAAGAAACACACCAAGCAAGAAAAGAGGGAAAAACCATCTTAGAAGAAACAGAAACCTTCCAGTTTAGCCTTAGCTCCCTTAGAGACGACAACATATTATGATCAAGATATGAGAACAGGACATTCAAAAAGCAACAAAACATATACACTGAAAGAAAGAAACCTCCAGAAATTAAAAACTGAAGTGAGAGAGGGAACAAAATCAATACATGGACTCAAAGTTAAGAAAAGATCACGAAAAAGTAGAGCAAAAAGACACAGAAAAGCAGGAAAGAAAGATTAGCATATCCAAACAATTCAGTATCAGTAACAAAAGTCCAGAACAGAGGACCAAGAAAATGGAAAGAAGTCATTTACGAATAGTTTCAAGAAAATCTACACACTGAAGGACATGAGAACCCAGCATTACAGATAAAAAAAATGTTTAAGAAGTAATAAGAAGTAGGTATGCTAGTCATTAGCACAATACAAATTAAAGTGAGCTGAGTTTTTTGCCCAAATGGCAAAAGTGTAGAAATCAATAATCACATATCTTAACACTGTCAGGCAAATATACATTTCCCTCAAAACCTTTTGGTTAAGAGTTTAAACTGGCTGAACCATTTTTTTCTCCACACATTTCAAAAGGTAAATACCTCTGTCCCCGTTCCACTTCTAGGAAGCTATGCTATAGGTATGTATGCACATCCACAGAAAAATATTTAACATGAGTGTTCAAAGGAGCACTGATACCTGAACATCATCAATTATGAACAGTGAGGAGGGAAAGGGAGGTTTTTGCATTTTCCTCCGTATTTTCCTTTATCATTTAAATCTTTTATATGATTATGTCTTTGCCTATTTCTTGAATTATTACTAAAACCATAACATTTTAACCCCAGATACTTTTGGAGAAAGCTTTATTTACTTGGAATATGAAACAAAAATTCTTTATGAACTATTGCCTTATACTCAAAAGTACAGATAAAAAATAAATTTCCAGAAACTACTATGCATACCTTGCAACCTGCAAAGGCTGTTCACTCTGGAGTGTTTGCTTATCCGCAGCCAAGTCCCAGAGCGCTGGTGGGGCCAGGCCAGTGTCAGACTCTTTAATACCTACATAAAGAAAGATCACAAAACTCACTGAAATGTACTGCAAGCTTTCTCAACCTCAGCAATACTAACATTTCGGACTGAGTAACTGGTTGCTGGCATGGTCCTGTGCATTCCAGAACGGCTGGGAGCATCCTGGCCTCTAGCCACTATATCACTAGCACCACTTCCCCCCAAGATAGGAGAATCAAGAGTCCAGATATTGCCGAATGGCCTAGGGGGATCACCCCAAGTGAAAACTACTGCCCCAGAGTACACATAGGCCAAAAATGTAATGTCACGTTTGACATTTTTTTTGTGCAGGTCAAATACTATAAAAGTTCACCACTCAAGTTCTCAAGAAGGAAAGTTTTCAACTACTAGGCCACAGTCTGCTTACTTCAAGCAATAAATACCATGTAAGATTATATTTTTATTCAAGAAATGCTGACTTGTTAATTAGAGTCTATTCAACTTGGCCTTGACCAACAGAAACATTACTTGCTTAAAGGATGTTTCTTAATCACTAAGCATTAAACTTGCTTGAAGAAACAGTGAAAGAGATTATTAAATGAGATCCAATTTCTTAACACATAAGAGGAATTTTTTTTAATATATTTCACTTTTTAGTTTATTCTCTATGAAAATAAAATTATACATACTGCTTTACACACTTGGGCAGAACTAATACATAATTTAAATCTGGAAGACTGGATTTTATAATACTCCTTGTTAGCAATTAAGAGTAGAATAGGGATGACTAACAGTAGACATAAAAAACTTCAAAAAGTGAAAGAAAAAAGGAACCAATAAAAAAAACTTAGAGTGTATTAGTTATTAGTGCATACCCATTATATTCACTAATGGATTTTTGTGGTTAATATGGAACTTTGGCCCTGATTCTATGGAAGAATTCTCTTCTATTTTGGCTTTTAAAGTGAAAACAAACTATTTATAAGAGGAATAGCACATTTATTTGTAGCAAATAAAATAGTTTTTGGTAAAGGATGACTTTTTAAAAATGTATGATTAAAGAGTAACATTTGTATTTCTGCTCCTTTGATATAATTAAACCATTACACCTAAAGAAAGGAAATAGGAATAAAATATATTTATACCAGTGAGCTCATTAATTTTCTTGAGAAGTTGTTGAATGTCATCTTCAACCTGTTTGATCTGCCTAGAGTAAGTGCTCTGACCCTAGGAGATAAAGGATATCAGCAATTTATTAAACTATATTAACAAAAACTTTTAAGTTACACTTGTAATAGCTATTATTGTCCTAAAGCTTGTAAAATGAAAGTAGAGTTTCTCATTTTCAGAACAATTCCTGAACCAACCTATATATACTCCCCAAGCAGGCAACACACCATCATGCAAGATAATGAATGAACAGGATGCCTGAAATTATCTAAAATTGAGGCCCATTTCTATGCATTAAAACTTACCATTTCAGCTAATTCATTTTCACACATTTTTCAATGTAGTAAATTTTTGTGTAAATTATTTCAAATATCTTTCCATATTGTATCACACTTTAATTATAAATAGTATAAAAATAATGTATAAGCTTCTGATTTATTCCAGATAGAAACTGTAGATATACAACTTTTTTCAGTGAAGATTAAACTGCTGAAAGTCTCTTCTAACTATTCTGGAAAGATAATACCAACAAGAGTCCTTACTTTAACACAAAACATCTGTATTTTGTAGATACTGAAAGGACTTACATAAGTTTTCAGCAAGGCAATATCCCCTTCATCCAGCGCTAAAAGAAGAGAGATAATACATGAAATTCAAACAAAAGAAACTTGAGCTCACAATTCTTTTCTGTTCAAATCAAACTATGCCAACTGAGAAGAACTGTGCAAAGTTGTAGGGATATAAATATAACCATCAATTAGTTCCTAGACTGAAGGAACTTTTATCTAACTGGGCGAAGGCAGATTCTTAACATTATATAAAATAGCTTCAGAGTGATATGACATAACAAGAACCGAGAGCCCAAAGACTTTAAGAATCAAAATGACTTGAGCACTAGTCCCAGCAGGGTCATGCATTTGCTAAGTTACTTTGAAAAAACTACTTAATTTCTCTGAGCATCAGTTTTCCTTCCTGAAAGAATGTTAGTCTCAGTGTTTCTTTAAAATAAAGACATGGATTTAGAAACACAAAAAATTCCACACACGTTAGTCATAACTGTATCCAAGGGATAAACCTGTTAATGTTTACAGAATTATAACTTATCCAGAGAAATACACAGATGAAATGTTAAATCAATGACTAAGTTTTCCACTGAGTGACTGAGCACCTCTTTCAAGGAAAAAGAGTGACATGAAAGTGGAGAGGAAATGCTTCCTTGAGGAGTGGGTGACTGTTAACAAGAAAGGGTGGTACAAGAGGCTGAACTTGTTCAGAAAGGAAAGAGTTAAGAGAAAAAAACAACAACAAAACACCATAAGAACATTTTAAAATAACCTAGAAGAAACAAAACCGCATAAACATGAGAGTACAAAAGCAAAGAAATCATGAACGAAAGTGTTGTAGGTAAAGGGTCACATGGTATGGTCTCTAAGGAGAGTAATCCAGCACTGTCTATCTATAAAAATGTCAAAAAAGAAAAAATTTCAACTGCATTTCTAAAATTTACCCTACAGCTTGTGTCCATGCATGTGGTAAGAGTTACATGAACAAGGTTATTCATTGCTCTATAATGGCCAACAGATTAGAAGAAAACGAAATGTCCATCAATGATGATTAATTCATACGTGACTGAAGTCCAATAATTTGGATTCTATACAGTTCACACTGACTCGATATAAACCAATTCCTAAAACATACCAAGACTTTTTTTTAAACTCAAGATGTACAGAAAGTTACATTTATGTTTTTTCTTTTTTAAAATAGAAAAGGAATATATAAGCAAACGTGCTTGTATGTACACAGAAAATGTATAGAAAGATGAGGCAAAATGGCAACATCAGCTTCCTCTGAGGAGAGATGGCTGCGGTCAAGGACGACGCTTTTCAGTTTATCTTTTTCTCTTTGGGGTTTTGAATCATGTGAATGCACTGTCTAGTCAAAGAAATTTTTTTTTTTACAGTTATGTCTCAGGATCCTGGCTAAGCAGTGATAGCAGCAAGTTGTCACTTGAGGGAGCGGAGGAACGGAAAAGAGGGTCCAGGTAAGCAACCACCACCAGGCGGGGAACTTTTCAAGGCCTGCAAGACCAAGTGGAGTGCGTGATTTCTTCAAGACCTGAGAGCTGCATGTGAATAAGAATTTCGATCAGCGAAAGATGAACACAGGACGTGGGACTGAAAGAAGGAACAGAGAAGACCAGCCGGTTAACCCGGCTGCCGCACCAGACAGAGCGACAGAGCGACAACCTGGAATCCACTCCCCTCCCCCCCACGCCGCGCCAAGACTGGTCCGGACGCGGCCCGGAGCCCCTGCCTGTGTCAACTGACCTCGGATGGGCTTGTCGTCCTTCTCATCTTCTTTAGTTTTCCTCTGATCAGCACCGAGGTAATCAGGCATTTTACCGGTTCCAAATACCTCAGCTCCTCGGTGATTACACAGCACCTTCCTCGCTTCCGGTGGTGCTCCTACCTTTCCCTTCCTCACCGGAAGTAAAGCCGGCCCCGCGGCCTTTTTACTGTGGCTCCAGGCAGAAGAGCGCCCTGGAGGTCACACGTTGGCGTTGCACTCGGCGAAGCGGGAAAGGGGGAAGATATCCCAGTCTGAGGGCGAACGTCGCTCTCCTTCAGCCTCTCACTGTGGCGAGGTCCCTCAGCAACAGATTTCAAGACCAACACAGACTCAGGTTGCTGAGTTTAAATCCTGCTTTAGTCATTTACGCTATACTTTGGGGTAACTTCTCTAATCTCTGTGCTTTAATTTTCCTCTTGACCTCAGTATTGTGTAGGCGTTAAACAACGACGTTTGTAAAGTACCTGGCTTATTAGATACGCAGTGGGTAGTGGTTTGTTTTATAGGGTGAAGGTAAATAGGAGTTCATTAATTTGATGTTAACAACGGATGGGGAGGTAAATTGTTTCCATTTTTGAGCTCGCTGCTAAGGAGTGCAGATACAGGGAAGTCAGGGAAATCAGGTTTTGAAAGAAATGAATTCAGGAGATGAAGAACAGAAGAGAGCAATTGGGAGACAACTGTAGAATTTGGAGAAGAAGAAGAAGAAGAAGAAAAAAAAAAAAAGCCTGACCCTTCTGTACACAGCAGTGAAAAGGCAACCTACAGAATAGGAGAAGATACTTGTAAGCCATGTATCTAATAAGGGGTTAATATACAGAATATAAAAGGACTAAAACTTGGTCCAAAGGTTAGAACTGGAGGTCCAGAAGTTGGGATGCAGAGCTTTTTCACTGTGGGAGCCCAGGTTCAATCCCTGGTGGGAGAACTAAGATCCTGTAAGCTATGTGTTGTATTCAAAAGAGAATAGAAAAAACTAAAACTCAGGACAAAACCTGATTCTTTGAATAGATGATGTACTTGAATGGATATCTCTCCAAAGAAGTTCTACAAATAGTCAACAAGCACAGGAAAAGATGTTCATCATCATTAGGCCCTGAGGAAATGCAAATCAAAACTGTGAAACATCTCTTCATACCTGTTAGAATGGTTATTATCATGAAAAGTGGGGGGGGGGGAGTGTTGGTGAGGATGTGGAGAAAATGGAAATATTAAAATGGTGTAACTACAATTGAAAACAGTATGGTAGTACCTCAGAAAGTTAAAAAGGGAATGGTCAAATGACCCAGCAATTCCAGTTCTGGGTGTATACACACAAGAATACACACAAGCAGGGTCTCAGAGAGATTGTACTCCATATTCATAGCAACGTTATTCATGATACCTGAAAGGTGGAAGCAACCCAGTCAACAAATGAATGCATAAATAAGATGTACATACAATGGAATATTATTCAGCCTTAAAAAGAAAAAAATCTGACACATAACCACTTGTGAGGAAATAGTGTATGATTCCACTTATAGGAGTTACCTATAGGGGTCAAATTCAGAGATGGAAAGTTAAATGATGGTTGATGGGGGCATAGGGGTGGTGGAAATGGGACTTGTTATTTAACACCATGAGTTTCAGTTTTGTAAGATGAAAAGAGTACTGGAGATTGGGTGCACAACAGAGTGAATGTACCTAACACTACTGAACTGCACACTTTAAAATGGTTAAGATGAGGATTTTATGTGATTTCACTACAATTTAAAGGTTAAGATGAAAATGGATGGTAGAGGTGTGAGAAAAAATTATTAATATTAAGAAAATGGAGTCAGGTTATCTCAAACCTTGGAGACTAACAGTGGTTACATTAATAAAGAGCCTCTTGATGAAAGTGAAAGAGGAGAGTGAAAAAGTTGGCTTGAGGCTCAACGTTCAAAAAACTAAGATCATGGCATGTGGTCCTATCACTTCATGGGAAATAGATGGGGAAACAGTGTCAGACTTTATTTTAGGGGGCTCCAAATTCACTGCAGATGGTGGCTGCAGCCATGAAATTAAAAGACCCATGCTCCTTGGAAGGAAAGCTATGACCAACCTGGGACAGAATATTAAAAAGCAGAGACATTACTTTGCCAACAAAGGTCTGTCTAGTCAAGGCTATGGTTTCTCCAGTGGTCATGTATGGATGTGAGAGTTGGACTATGAAGAAAGCTGAGCGCCAAAGAATTGATGCTTTTGAACTGTGATGTTGGAGAAGATTCTTCAGAGTCCCTTGGAGTGTAAGGAGATCCAACCAGTCCATCCTAAAAGAAATCAATCCTGAATATTCATTGGAAGGACTGATGCTGAAGCTGAAACTCCAATACTTTGGCCACCTGATGGGAAGAACTGACTCATTTGAAAATACCCTGATGCTGGGAAAGATTGAAGGCAGGAGGAGAAAGGGACGATAGAGGATGAGATGGTTGGATGGCATCACCGACTCAATGGACATGAGTTTGAGTAAGCTCCAAGAGTTGGTGATGGACAGGAAGGCCTGTGCAGTCCATGGGGTTGCAAAGTGTCAGACTCGACTGAGCAACTGAACTGAACTGAAAATTAATAAAGAAAGGGGTCAATAAGAGTTTTAGTGGGAAATTGATTAGCTTAGTTTTTGAAATACCAGTTTTGTCATGCAACATACACAGGTAAAAGTCAATGTATTTTAACAATGAAAATTAATTCCTAGATTATAATTTGCTTATTTCTGGTTCTCTTTGCGGAAGAGTGGGTACATCAAGTCTTTTCTTTTGCACAACCTAATCCAGATACTCTGGCAGGCCTAATGGGAGTGGGAGTTGTCGGGTGGGAGGGTCCGTGAATTCTCACCCAGTTTTCCTTTTGCTAATTCTTGCTTTTTACTTCAGTCCTAGCAGGAATCATACAGCTGAAGTATAAATGTCTTTATGAACAATTTAGTCCCAGAGTCATGTAATTGGGAATATCCTGAAAGAAAACTTAATGCTGCTAGAGCAGTGTAAAATGATTGCTGGCCTTGGATTAGGATCTAACACTGAAGAAGGGTTTCTTCTGCAAATGATAGGAGTGTTAAATGAGATACCACAGGTAAACTAGTAACAGCACAACAAACATTAGCTTCTATTATTTCTGGAGAAGGAAAAGGCTACCCTCTCCAGTATTCTGGCCTGGAAAATTCCATGGACTGTATAGTTGATGGGGCTGCAAAGAGTCAGACATGACTAAGCAATTTTCACTTTCACTTACTATTATTATTTAGGTAAACATAATTGCATTAGAGTTTATGTACAGAATTCTCTGTAAACGTGTAGGCCGTAACAGTTATTCTCAATACTAATTTGTACACATCTTTTCACTTTTTATACAAGTAGAGCTACTACAAAAATGAACGTTTACATTCAGACTAATAGAGTAGTAGTAACTTAAAAGTGAAGAGAATATAGTAAGAGCTGCTTTAGAAAATCATGTTCTATGTATTGCACTGGAAGTGGAAATTAATCCTTTTTTTTTTTTTTAAACCAGGAAACTGATAATTCTAGGAACCTTTCATTCGTGAATCTTGGTCCCCAGCCGGATGTTAGTCAGTAGAGGACCAAAGCAGCCGCACACGTTGGCTGAGGGGAATGGGGGTGGGATTGGCCTACGCACCACGAAGGATTCATCCCGGAAGTAGTTTTTAGCCGTCTCCATGCGCCGGTTCCTGGACCTCGTCGAGCCAAGGCGCGAGGCTCGGACTGAGAGGTAGAGCTGGAGGGACTCTAAGCGCCCTCCTCCTGGGACGCGAGCCGCTGCGCCCGCGGGGCTGGCTCCGGCGTCATCATGCTGCTCCTGCCAAGCGCTGCAGACGGCCAGGGCACCGCCATCACCCACGCTCTGACCTCTGGTACGTGCCCACTCAGCCCCGGCTCCGTCTAGCCTCAGCCGCCCCTCCACCTTGGCGACCCCGTAACCTCTCTATCCTTGCCGGTGGCAGCTAGCTTATCGAGTGCGGGGCTGCGACGTCACGAGTGTATTTTTGCTCCCTGTTACACAGAAGTCTTCCCCAGACTGGAAGGAAGGAGGGAGGGGGCGTCTTCCTTCTGCCCCCGTAATTTCTTCCCCGTGTCGCTGCTGCTGACTCATGGATCGGGCGGAGCAGTTTGGAACCGAACCCTTCAGTACCCTAAAAAGGTTCTTACAAGCATCTCCTTGCCTAAGGCAAGAAACTGCCCGCAGCGAGCTCCCCACGTGCCTGAGCCCCTACAAAGCTTTGCTGCCGGCGCTCACTTAAACACCTCTCTCCCTCTGTACGTTTGTTTCTTAGATATCCCAACCCAAACAGTGCTCCTTATATTCGATAAGGAAGACCACTAGTAAGACCCGTGTAGACAGACTTTTAAAGGCAGTCATTAAGTGAAACGTCCTATGTAAATCAACTGTCTTCAGTTTGGGGGGGGGGGCGGTTTAAGGGAAAGAAAGTTCCCCTGCTGCTGCATCTTCTTAAATTTATAGCCCAGGTTAGTCATGGTATTGTAAATTTAAAGAGTCTCTAGTTTCAGTGATTTCATTAATTATCAGAACCACTTATACAGACGCTTGTTGTATATGATTTCAGACATACTTGGCGGCACATGTTGTGTTCCTGCTTACAGAGGTTTCTCTGTAATCTCGCAAATAGAAAGGCTTGAAAGTCACACCTGCACTACACACACAGGTCGTACTTCTTGAACATAGGGGTTTGGAATCTTCTGTGAATAGTAGAAGAAATCTCAATTTTCTTACCCAAGTAAAACATGAAAAGCGGAACTAGTTTTACAAAATTGTGGCCATTCAGTACAAAGAAAGACTAAATCTGAGTTATTATTAGACAATACAGCTTTTTGCTTTCGTTTGTAATATAAAATTAAAATCAAGATGCTCACTTTTTTCCTGACCCAAATTACCTTTCTTTAATTGTTAATGTACAAAGGTATAGTGACTTACCGCACTTCGCAGGAATAATGATAAAGACTTAACTTTTATTTAACAGTTTGAGGCTTCCCTGGTGACTCAGGTGGTAAAGGGTCTGCCTGCAATGCGGGAGACCTGGGTTCAATCCTGGGTCTGAAAAATCCCCTGGAGAAGGAAATGGCAACCCACTCCAGTACTCTTGCCTGGAAAATTCCATGGACAGAGGAGTCAGGTAGGCCACAGTCCGTGGGGTGGCAAAGACTAGGACATGACTGAGTGACTTCACTTTTCTTTCNTCCCCTGGAGAAGGAAATGGCAACCCACTCCAGTACTCTTGCCTGGAAAATTCCATGGACAGAGGAGTCAGGTAGGCCACAGTCCGTGGGGTGGCAAAGACTAGGACATGACTGAGTGACTTCACTTTTCTTTCTTTCTTTCTTTGATTTTCAAAGTGCTTTCATAGTTTTGTCATCCAGTTTTACAAGGAAGCAGATAAGTATTCCCATTTTACAGTTGAAGGCATCTCTGACTCATTTCAAATAGCTACTAATAGTCAGACCCACGCTGAAATTCAGAGCTTTTGATTTCAGAGCTGTTCCACTAAAGCACAGTTTCATTAGTAAATTCCTGTTAGCTGCTTGAAAATTGTCTTTCAGAAAAAATCATTGCTAGTGAATTCTTAAATGTTTGACAGCTATCTAAATTCAGGTTTTAATAATTAAAATATTTTGAGTTGTTTTTAGGTTTTTTTGATGAGGCTAGCTCTTTATGAGTTTATAATTATTTGTTGCTTTATTACAATTACTAGTCTAAAAAGAATGCAGTTAGAAACGTCTCTCTCTGTCCCTCATCTTCCTCTCATTTCCTCAGAAAAGTATCAATTTATTGACACTGCTGAATGTCTTGTTTTATGGAATAATTGGAAGATGTTCATTAACTTTGTAAATACTAGGAAATGATTATTTATTGCTTATCCTCATGTTAACTGGATTACTGCAGTTAGTTTCTCAGTTGATGGTTTTAAAATTATATACTTATGCTGTCAGTGGTTGATATTATTTATTGTCTTGGAACAGATTTATTCTGTGCAATACACTGAAGCCTCTCTTAACACTTTCACTCACAGCCTCAACACTCTGTCAAGTTGAACCTGTGGGAAGATGGTTTGAAGCTTTTGTTAAGAGGAGAAACAGAAACGCTTCTGCCTCTTTTCAGGAACTGGAGGATAAGAAAGAGTTATCAGAGGAATCGGAAGATGAAGAATTGCAGTTAGAAGAGTTTCCCATGCTGAAAACACTTGATCCCAAAGACTGGAAGGTATTTAATATCTGACTCTTGTTCAGTCAGATGCAGTTTTCCATTATTAAACCACGTTTTTAAATGATTCAACAAAATAATCATAATTTTGCACCTGTTTATGGTCAAATCCTGAGTGGGACAGCACGAACCATAGGATACTATCTCTACTGGAGAAATCCAGAAAGGTTTCACGGAAAAGGTAATGTCTGAGTGGTCTTAAACGGTTAAGTGACAATCTTTGAAGCAAGAGGGAGAAAAGGTGTTCTAGGCAGAAGGAATAGATGTGCAAAGACACAAAGGCATACAAGAATGTGTGCTGCCTCTTCAGGACTTGGTGAAGGGTAGAGTCGCATGTGAAGGGGTGATGGTGAGAAATCAGGCTGAAAGCACAATCCGAATGAACTACCGAGGAAGGAATTTAAATTTGTTTTCAGGACAAGTAAGACATCATCAGAGGTTTCTGAGCTAATTTCAGAAAAGTAATTTCTGGTAATACAGAAATTTGCCTGAAAAGGGAGAGCAGGATAAGAGGGGAAGGGAATAGTTTGCTGTTTATAGGGCTAGTGTACAAGTGAATGCTTGATGCTTGAACTAAATTTGTAGCCAAGTTTTGAGACAGAGGAGAAAGCTTTGCTTTGGGGGGAGGTAGACTTGACAAGTCTTGGAGACCTTGGTCGTGCTGCCCAAGAGAAGAGGATATATTTGGAAGACCCCTGTGCATCCCAGCTTGAGTCACCAGTTAGACCGTGGTGGTGGTCACCAGCACAGCATTGCAGGAATAGGAAGTTTGTGGCGGGCGTGGTGTTGTGTTGCTCTGCATCTGGAACTCAGACATCTGTGCTAGAGTGAACTAGGGAGTCATGAATGTTTACAGGGCAATTCTTCCAACCTTGACATTGGATCAGATCAGCTTGGATCAAGGTATAGACAGAGACAGAAAGAAACCTCAGGACTGAGCTTTGTAGGGCATTGAGAAGCCAGTCAGAATAACTGGAAAAGCTACTGAAAGATGGGAGAAAAACAGTGGATTCACAGAAACTAACGCAAGATAATCTTTCGAGAAAAGAGTCACCTGTGCTGCTAGTGATAGTTGAAGTCAGATAAAGGCAGTTGATGATCTTGTATTTGGCAGCTGGAAATTGATTCTGAAGAGAGCAGCTTCATAACTGCAGGGCTGAGAATGGACAGAGTAGAACTAGATTGGAGTGATTTGAAAAGTAAATTCTAGAGAATGTAAAGCTAAAGGAGGACAGCTTTTTCAAGAAGTAATTTTAATGGGAAGCTAAGAAATAGAAGCAAGGTCTCAATGAGGAGCGATAACAGAGCATCTTCTAATACTGATGAAAATAATTCAGTTGAAATTTAGAAGATGGCTAAAAGATGCTAGCATTTGACAGACGTAGAGAAGATGGTGGTTAGAACCAAGAAGAGGAATGGAGTAATTTGTCTTAGTAGGACAGGCTTTCTCAGTGGTGAGGGAAAGGGAAAAGATACATGGATACAAGACAATGGCAAAAAGATGCAGGAATTTGAGTATGGTAATTTACATAGTTTTCCTTAAGCAGGAAACAAGGCCATTGATGAGAGGGTGGAGCAGGGTCTATGAAGCTTAAGGAAAGACTAGAGGACCAAGGTATGTAATAATAGTTGGAGAGAGTGGATTGAAGTGTGGGTGCCAGGCGTAATAAAGGAACCCATCCATTGGGAGTTTGCAGTCCTGAATTTAAAGGAACACCAGTTGATCCTATTTGATTTTTTTTCTCCCATGTTTTATACCTTCAACTCTCCTTTCTTCCCACTCATTCTCTGATACTACATACACCCTTTGAGTTCTGTTAGGTGCCTTCACTCAAGTGCTGCCTCAGCCTCTAAATTTGTAAGGAAAATGAAAGCAGGTGCTTCCTACCCAAAGAAACCCCAGTTGCTCAAAATGTTCATCCAACCTTGTTTGCTCCACATGGTTTCTATCCTGTCATTGCCACTGGCCCAACCTACTGGGGCTTCTGTAATGCTCCCCTCAGTTCTGAAATCTTTCTGGCTATACCTTGATTTAAGGATAGCCATAGGATATTAATTTGTATTAATAGAAAAAGTTATTTGGTCAAGTAATTTCAGAAAATACTAGACTTTCTAAGTTTCTGCTTGTTTTTTTTTTTTTTTTAACTTCTCAGAACCTTTGCTTTCTGTATACAAATTACAAGAAGGCTATATATATAGTGGTCCGCGTTTTCTAAACTTCTATGACCTCAGGACTCATGTGGAATATCTCGCTAGACTTCTATTATGAGAGTCTCATTTTAGGAAACATTGTATTAGAATAGCAACACAAGGGATAGGATATATGGCTTCATTTCAAATTTGACTCCCTTTTGTGTCTTTATCAGAACCAAGATCATTATGCAGTACTTGGACTTGGCCATGTAAGATACAAAGCTACACAGAGACAGATTAAAGCAGCTCGTAAGTACTTGGTTATTTTGGAATAATCAAATATCTGCTATAGCAAATGTTATCCTCTTGAAAAAGTATTGCATGATTACAGTTTCTAGGCATAACTCTGGATTTAATGTAACTTATGTAATATACCAATGTATAACCACAATCTCCTTACCTTCAAAATCAAAAATAAGCAATAAGTCTCCTGAATGGATATTCTCATTGGGGTCAAGAAATCAGGTGAGTGTATTTGTGACAGAATAAACAACATTCTTCTGATGGCACACTTAAAAAAAAAAATAGCATTTCGCCTCCTTTTGGAAGTTTGGCCAGTTGTGCTTAGCGGAAGTTGCCTCGGTAACTTCAGTCTGTCGGTGCTCTTTTGTGATCTTAGGTCACATCTCTGTTGATACCATCTTATCTCTTCTGTCCAAGAAAGAGGTATCTGATGCTTCATTGTCCTTTTTATTGACAAGGTTAAAAATTGGTGGGGTGCAGGTGCAGGGGCAGAACTCATTGGCAAACCAGTCTTCATTGGCTTAAGCGTCACTGTCCACTTAGTGCTCTAAACTGTTCTGTCCTCTGATGTCTTGTGGACGTAATTTCTTACACACTGTTTGGTCACCTAATTAGTAAAGTTTCATGAAAGAGGTGAAGGTGATCAGTTTTCTATTTTATCTTAGAACAGTGTTCTGCCTTCTACTCTAGAGAATAGATATTGAGATCAGAGGAGGTAAAATTGTGGCCATATGAAAAAGGAGCAGGGAATCAGGGTCAGTCAAGAAGACAAAGTATACTTGGAGAAAGATGACTGAATGAGACCTACCTCATGTTGAAAAATACTGGTTGAGCCTAAGTACGGTAAATGGGGCTTCGCAGGTGATGCAGTGGTAAAGAAGCCATCTTGAATGCAGGAGACACGGGTTCAATCCCTGGGTCGGGAAGATCCCCTGAAGCAAGAAATGGCAACCCACTCGTTTTATTGCCTGGAAAATTCCATGGACAGAGACGCCTGTGGACTACAGTCCAGGGGGTGCACAAAGAGTCAGATGTGACTGAGCACAAAGCCCACAACTGTGATAAATAAACTCAAAATTTTCCCATTATTGCTCATATTTAGGAAAGTCACAGGAAGTATCTTCTTCATTTTGTTAGTTGAATTTATGAGATTATTTAAGACCTATTATTGGATTTCTTTAAAGCCTGGCATGATTTTAGAATAAGCATATGTTAATGCATATGAATAGTCATTGCAATATACATAAATGCTAGGAAATTTTATTTGCTCTGGGAAAGTATCTGCAAAGTCTTACTCTGAGAGAATAGCATATAAATACTATAAATGTGTTGACACGTACAAATTTGTGAAAGAACTGAAAGTGAAAGTAGTTTTATGTTTTAAGATGAGGGAATTGTTTCTCTAAAGATAGAAACATGTAATAAACATAAAAGAAACATCCATTTGCTTCTGTTAAGTCTATTCATTTTATTGGGATAATAGAAATTAATTTTTGAATATTCTGTTGCCAAAAGTTTTGTACCCCCAATGTACAGATTATTAACATTATGTGGATTTACGACTAACTCGCTGCCTCCTTGTTGAATATTCTCAGTATTTATTCAGAAGACTGACATTCTGTTTCCTCTGTCACTGTAAAATAGATGACTGCTACTTACTGCTCCCTGGAATCTAATCCAAAAGTAAAAATGCAAAGTTAATTGTTTGCAAGTTTGTAATTATTAGCATAGACAAACCTAATAATATGAGTCAAATTACATTTGAGACCCTTCTAGTTCTTGAATCCTATTACCAACACATAAAGGAGGTTGCAGGGTTTTTTTACATTTTAATTTTTTAAATTAAAGTATAGTTAATGTATAATATTATATAAATTACAGGTGTCCAGTATAGTGATTCACAATTTTTAAAAGTTATACTCCATTTATAGTTACTGTAAAATATTGATTATATTCCCTGCATTGTATAGTATATCCTTATAGCATACTTTCTACATAATAGTTTGTTGAAAGTTTTAATTTTTAAAATTTTTTGGATGGCTATGATGAAAATTAGGGCTTCATTCATGAGTGGATAAAGTAAGTAGTCTTTTCTTTTTCCTTTTCTGCATTATCTGAAAAGAATAAATAGCTAGGAAAGTTGAATGATAGATTAAGAGAAAGTACTTGCATATTAAAAGTATTTCCGTTTTTTTCCTGAAGAAAAATTGCCACACTGGCAAATGATGCATGTAAGTTTGATAGTCTCTGCTTGGAAATAAAGTCTTTGATTTGAATTTTCTAAATTTAATAATTTTGGCTTAAAATACTTCTTAAGGAGGACTTCCTGGGTGGTCCAGTGGCTAGAACTCTGTGCTCCAGTAAAGGAGACCTGGGTTCGATCCCTAGTCAGGGAGCTGGATCTGATATGTGCAACTGAAGATCCCATAGGCCACAACTAAGGCCCATTGCAACCAAATAAATATAAATAAATAAGTATTTGAAAAGTAATTCTCATATTTTAAGCTGAAAACTATTTCACAGAATGCCTCTTAAAATTAGAAATAATAGAGACTTTTTGTAATAATCTATAATGGAAAAGAATCAGGGGAAAAAAACATATATCTGAATCACTTTGCTCTAAACTGAAACTAACACAATATTGTAAATCAGCTGTACTTCTATAGAAAAAAATCATAGATGCTTTTTCTGATAATAGCAATATGAATGTACAATAAAAGCCCGTTTAGTAATGTGCCTTCAAAACCCCAGAAACTGTCTTTGGTAAGAAAGGGAGGAGAGAGGAGTCTGAAATTACAATAAACATGCATAACAGCTGCTCAGAAATTACCCTTGTCTCTTTTTCAAACTGAAAGATGTTCTTTGGCCTCCATTATCTCATTTTTAATATTGGAGGACATCTTTTGCCTTCTTCAGCCCCACCTCTGGGCAGAGTATACTGTACATAAATAACTAGAGGTGACCAGGTGGAAGAGTCAATGAGGGAAAAAACAGTGTAGCTTAAGAGGAGACTGTTAGCAAAAAACAGGCATCGCCTATCTCAGACTTTATCACACGGTTCAAAAGAAGGCTTACTCCACCTTGTCAGTGCCATACGAAGATGTTGCATTAGGGTAAGGCGGGGGGCAGCAGAGGCATTGCAGAAAGAGACCCAAGAGAAAAAAAATAGAATTGCCTGGAAACTCAAAAAAGGAGAGCAAGGTTTAGAATTACAATTATGGTTAAAAAACAGTAAAGCAGACAGCCTAGAGGAATATCCCAAGATTCAGAAGGAAAGAATAAAAAGATGTCAGATTTCCCTAAAGAGCGGGTCAGAATAAAAATGTAACAGAGGCAGTAATTGCAAATAAAGAAGAAAACTTACCTGATTTATAAAGAGCTGTGACTTGAGATTGAGAATATTTGTAGGCATGCGTGCGTGCACGCGTGTGGTTAGTTGTGTCCAACTCTTGGTGACTCTGGACTGTAGCCAGCCAGCCTCTTCTCCATGGAATTTTCCAGGCAAGAATACTGGAGTGGGTTGCCATTAGGGTTTACTCCTCAGCACACACTTGCGTTTCAAAGGAGAACAGTGTGAGTTAGGCCAAGCTACACAGCATCCATTTTGCCAACGAAGGTGGAAGAGCCCCAAGCGGTGACTAGAGAAGCTATGGTTTTCCCCAACCACTGGCCGTGGGAAAAGCCAGTGCTTCCTTCCTGCAGTGCCCAACAATGGTGGGGTCATCACACCTCTGAACTATCCTCTATGATGTGATTGTTGTTCCTGGCTAGTAAGCTTCCAGGCCTAATAGTCAGACTGTTAGTTCCTGTGAGGTGCCTAATAACCTTCAGTAAATTCCTTTTCTTCTTAAGGTGAAAATGTCTCCTCTTGAGTGTTAGTGGACAAACTGATAATACAATTGTTTTGACTATAGCTCAAAAAAAAAAAAAGTGTATTAAAGTTTCTGAACCCTCGCAGTGTATACAAAAATCACTAAATATGCCATAAAAAGAAATATTGTACAGAAATATTCGTAACAGCTTCATTCACAGTGTCCAAAAACTGGAAGCCACCCAGATGTTCACCAACAGGATGATGGATAAGCAAACTGCTTATATTCATAGAATAGTATTTAGCAGTTTTTTAAAAATTGCTGATATACATAAGAGGGGTGAGTCTTAAAACATTATGTCAGATACAAAGACATACTGTATGATTCCATTTAGGTGAACTTCAAGAGTCTACAAACATAATCTCTCATGAGAAAAATCAGAAGGGTAGCCCCAAGTGGTGGCGGGTGGGACTTGACTGGAAAAGAGGGTACAAGGGAACTCTGAGTGATGAAAACCATCTGTATTTTCCTTTGAGTGGTTGTTAAGCAACTGTGTACAATTTCACAACCTTTTGAACAGAGTACTTAAAATATGAACACTTTATTCTTTGTAATAAAGTAGATCTGATTCAACAAACCAAAAAAAAACTGACTTGAATATTTGTATATACATACACTTGGACCTGGACAGAAATAAAAATTGTATTAATAGATGTGAGAGCAAGGTCACTGACTATCAGAACAGACAACTGGCAGCTAGAGCCCCACCAGCAGGAAGTTCATTGCCTGCAAGGCTATCATGTTACCTTCTCCTCCCCACCCCCCGTTTTTTTTTTTCTTCACTGCAAGGCATGTGGCATCTTGGTCCTCTGATCAGGAATCGAACTCAGGTCCCTCACAGTGGAAGCATGGAATCTTAACCACTGGACCACCAGAGAATACCTCTGTTACCTTTTCTAAAGGAGAGAAAAAATAAAACATTCAATTCACGTATTTAAAAGAATATCACTGAGGAAGATGGAAGGACAAAAGTAGATCTTAAAATGGATTTATAAGAAGGAAAAACATAGTATTCTTAAGTGGATTTTTTTTCAAATGCTTAAGGAATTGAAAATTCTCATGCTGAACATAAACTGTTTTAGGAACAATTCATTTCATGACTGTTAATGTAATCCTAGTATGAAAACGTGGCACTGAAAGGCAGAATTATGGAAAAGTCAGTGAAAAGTTCTTGGTTGCCAGGGGTTGAGGGATTGAGGAGAGATGAATAGGTAGAACGCAGAGGATTTGGGGGCAGCGAAAATACTCTGTATATTATGGTGGATATGTGTTGTCATGCATTCATCCTGACCCACAGAATGTCCACCACCAGGAGTGAAAACTGTGGCTTTTAGGTGATTATGATGTGTCAGTGTAGGGTCATCAGTTGTAGCAAATAGTGGGCATTCCCTGCTAGTCCAATGGTTAGGACACAGCACTTTCATTGCCAGGGCCTGGGTTTGATCTCTGGTTAGGGAACTGAGATACCACAAGCCACATGGTGCAGCCAGATTTGAAAAAAAAAGCCAGATTAAAAAAAAATAACAAATGGACTGCTCTGGTGGGAGGAGTTGATAAGGAAGGGCAGAGGATCTATAGGTCTGTTAATCACCTTCTTAATTTAGTTGTGAATCTTAAAACTACTCTAATTAATTTTTTAAATGTGGCCAGAAAAGCTTTTAAAAAAAACCTACAAATCTCATCCATGAATGTATTCAGTAATACCAAAAACAAACAAAAACAGTTAATAGCAAAATGAATTCAACAGTATGTTAAAAGAATACTGCCCATGAATATTACTCTTAAGAAATATATTAACAAAGCTAAATCTGCTTACATTTTACATAATATTATCAATATATCAATGTGATGTCCTAAGAAGATAGTGTAAGTACATACAGTACAATTTAATATTCACTCCTTTTTGAGAAATAGAACTTTGAAAAGAAATGTAATTAATTCCTACATATTGCAGATTTCACTGCCAGCAAACTTTTAACTGTGTGATATTCTCATAAAAACCCACGAAGGAGTCTGCCAATGACTTTTATGCTATTTGGGAGTTTGGGTCAGTGAATTGAGATATTAAAGGAGAGAGAACTATTAGAAATATATTATTTGTAGGTAATATATGAAAGTGAAAGTTGCTCAGTCATGTCCAACTCTTTGTTACCCCATGGACTGCACAATCCATGGACTTTTCACTAGGCCAGAATACTGGAGTGGGTAGCCTTTCCCTTCTCCAGGGGAGCTTCCCAACCCAGGGATCAAACCCAGGTCTCAGGCATTGCAGGCGGATTCTTAACCAGCTGAGTCAAAAGGGAAGCTGTAGGTAACAAGATCTATCTAAAAACTAGAAGAGTTGAATTAGGTAGCCAAGTGCAAGAAAAATAAACAAAAATAATAGTTTCTGGAAGGTACCATCAAATATATTAGAAAGATAGAGTCATTTTAAAGACAATCCCGCAACAAGAATAGCCAGAGACAGACCTTGGTAAAATTTACTGAGATAAAAGAAGCCTCACAAATTAGTAGAGAAGGGATGGATTATTAGATAATGTTAGGACTTTGAAAATTAAATAAACTTTTCAATTTTGATCATAGAAGATACTCAGATAGAAACATACCAAACTTCTGAAGAATGAAGGACCTCCTTTATAAGTACTGTAATACAATATAAAGGAAATGATCAGTAAATAAGAATTAATGAATTGAGTGTTTTTTAAAAACACAAGAATGGTCACAGCAGCTGGGGAGAGCATTAGCATCAAACATGATGGACTAGGAGAGGCAGCATACAAGCACAGGCTCTGGAGTCAGGCTGCCTGGATTGGAGCCCAATTTGGCCAGGACTTTGGACAGGTTGCACAGAGGTAAAGTAAGTGGTTTTTAACCTCCTTGTGCCTTATTTCCTCATCTGTAAAATGGAGAAACTAATAGTACTTTTCTCAGAGAGTTACTAAAAAGATTAATTGATAAATAGTGCTGGCACCTATTAAATGCTTAATGGATATTAACAGCTAGCCATTATTCATTGTAAAATGACTCACAAACTAAGAAGAAAAACTATGATAGCTCTATATTACTCCGTAAGTAAGGGATGAAAGATAGAAACAACCACAAAAATTTTTTTGATCTTGAGCACCAGTGATAATGATGTTTTAAACGATTGGATTAGTGCTGTTGAGGTTGTGGTGAAAAGAATGTTAACATAGGGGTTGCAGTGGTATAACTTTTAGAAAGGGACTTGTTCATACATTTCACTCACTGATATACTTCTCTAAGTATATTCTGAGAAGAAAGAGTCATAAACATGAAAAAATACTTCTGTACAAAATGATGCATATTGAAATAGCTTATAGTAGTGAAGAATTGGAAACAAATCTATAGTAAATACCCAACAGTAGGGAAATAGTTGAATAAGTTATGATAAATCTACTTGAAATACTGTACTAAATAGTTGTTAAAATTTTCTGAAGCATTTGCAACTAACTGCCTGGATAATGGAACTGCTTAGTTGAAAAACATCACAACTTAAATTGGTATATATAATATGACTATACCTACATTTTTAAAGGTATATGCTTAAGGGTGAAAAAGTCTGTGTGGAAGTACCGAAGTATTAATAGCAGTTGTCTTTTTGGGTGCTGGCACTTTGGCCAGTTCTTGAAGTTATTTCCGGGTTTCTCAAGTGGCCCAGTGGTAAAGAATCTGCCTGCCAATGTGGGAGACACAAGAGACCTGGGTTTCTGGATCAGGAAGATCCCCTGGAGGAGGAAATGGCAACCCACTCTAATAATCTTGCTGGAAAATCCCATGGACAGAGGAGCCTGGCAGGGTGCAGTCCGTGGGATTGCACAGGGTTGGATGTGACTGCGCACACACACACTAAAATTATTTCTCTGTAATTTCTTTTTAATAAGCATATGTTTTACTGTGGGAGAAAATATTTTTAAACTAATATTATGCTTTTAAAAATGGCTCTGCTTAACTGATTTTCTTTTTTAATTTTGATGACTAAAAGGACAAGTTATCCAAATCTTATTACTTTGTAGATAAAGCAATGGTTTTAAAACATCACCCGGATAAACGGAAAGCAGCTGGTGAACCAATAAAAGAAGGAGATAACGACTACTTCACTTGCATAACTAAAGGTAAGAAAGCGGATTAAGAGTTGGGAGTTTTTAGTAGTGAAGATTATTTGTTAATTGTTTGGATTGGGTTTCCTATGTATACTGTAGTTCATTTATACCATAACATTTAAAATCATTTTTAGTTAACATCTAGTTATTTGTGGTCATCTCCCCCAGAGCCTCACTTTATAAAGTGAGCTTCTCTCAACCAACAGCATCAGCAATACCAGAAATGCAGCTTGTCAGAAATGCAGAAATTTTAGCCCTGCCCCAGACCTACTGAATCTGAATCTGCATTTTTAACAAGATCTGCAGGTGATTCTTACGAGAAGCTTATCCTGGAGTTACTTCATATAAGTGCTGTGTTTAAGGTTGAGACTACTAAGATCTTTTTCAGTTTCAGACACTTTATGGAATTAAATTGTTCCTCAGATATTTTGGTTATTTAAATCAAGAAGTTGATTTATCCTAGTAAAGGACCCACAACTGTCAGTGGCTATTTACATAGCAACATCTTCATAAGCAAATTAATAGAGAGAACCACCATTTCTAAATTTTCCTTAAATATGTTTTTAATTTTGATGCTAATTTTTTGAAAACTGTATACACACTTTTCAAACTTACTCTTTATTGGCTCACTGTTACACAGTGCTCAGGATGCCAAAGATCCTTTGATTTTTTTTTTTTAAAGCCTTGGGATCTAACAGTTAATTTTCTAGCTATTTCTTTGTCCTCAGTCATGCTTTCTTCAAGATTGAGTGTTTACTGTTTTGTCCTTTCTTTTCCAGAGGAGATACTTACAGAAGTTTTTAAGTCCAGTTGTAACTAGTAGTGCCCAAGCTATTACTGAAGTCCTCCCCTCCCCATAAGCACATACAACTTTTAAGTACAAAAAATAATTTTAAGGAAGAAAATGTAGCATTATGGTGATATGACCTTTGATTTTTTTTTTTTCAGCTTACGAAATGTTATCTGATCCAGTGAAAAGACGAGCATTTAACAGTGTAGATCCTACTTTTGATAACTCAGTTCCTTCTAAAAGTGAAGCAAAGGACAATTTCTTCGAAGTGTTTTCCCCAGTGTTTGAAAGGAATTCCAGGTGAGTTATGGCATTCCTTTGTGATCATAATGCTCTACTGGCTGGCTTCTTATAGTTCCAAGTTTCTGTTTTTTCCCTCTAATAATAGTTTGGTTCTCTTCTTCCTCCTCCACTACAATATTGAGCTCCTCTGGTGAACTTACTATAATTGTTTATTTTATTCTCTAAACAGTTCTTTCTTTAGTTAAATTAACTCGCAGGACATTTTTCTGAAATTTCCTTTGGGGGAAAGAATAGTGATTGACTTTATGTAGTGCGATGCTGATACTTAGGTGACAGTGATTTCCCATTTTCTCCTTCCCCTTTGTTAACAGGTACACTACTACATTTGGTCAGTTTTCATTTAGGAAAAAACTTTTATTCTATTTTTGAGCATCTGATTATCATAAGGTTCTCTGACAAAGGCTGAATTTATATTTAAGTCATATGTAATTTATTTAATTAAAATCAGTTTCAAATTGTGTGAACCAGTAATCTACAATTTTTTGCTTCCATCTGCACTGGAAGGTTTCCTCAGAGCACATCTTAGCTACATATTGGAATCACCTGGGGAGCTTGAACAGTTCCTGATGCCTGGGTTCCACCTGGAGAAACTGTGATTTTAATCTAAGTGGTTTGGAATGCCTATAGGTTTTTTAATGCTCGCAGGCAATTTTGATGGGTAGCTAAGTTTGGGAGAAGGCAATGGCAACCCACTCCAGTACTCTTGCCTGGAAAATCCCATGGACGGAGGAGCCTGGTGGACAACAGTGCATAGGGTCTCGAAGAGTCGGACACGACTGAGTGACTTCACTTTCACTTTTCAATTTCCTGTGTTGGAGAAGGCAATGGCAACCCACTCCAGTGTTCTTGCCTGGAGAATCCCAGGGACAGGGGAGCCTGGTGGGCTGCCATCTGTGGGGTCGCACAGAGTCGGACACGACTAAAGTGACTTAGCAGCAGCAGCTAAGTTTGAGAGAAGCACTTTGATTAGTGGTTTGATACAGCCTACTATTTCCTATACCCTTTCTCCTTACCTTTGTGGTTTAAACCAAAAAAAAATTAAGGTTGTTAAAAAAAATTAGTGTATTGTATTCATGAGTGTGTGGAACAGTGCATCAAGTTGGAAAAACAGGTCAGTAGCAGTCTCAGGATCCTTCCAGAGATGGTGGGTGAAGTGCTAAACCTACAAGTCTGATTCTTAAGGGGGAGGTGGTAGAGATAAGGTGGTGGAAATCTATTCCCTCTGAGGATTCACATTTCTTAAAAGGCTCAGCCTGCATGTCATTTCTGTACTGCTTGTATTACAGGACTAAGTGAGCTTGAAACACGGCACTAGAGTCTGTTTTTCCTGGCCATCCTGGCATCTTCCACAACTTTGTAATTTACAGAACTGAAGATAAGCTGAGAGTGAAAACACCGTTCCATTGTTTTATCCTGCACCCCATCCTCCCCTTGCCCTCCCGTTTCCTGCACCTGCATTGCTCATCACAGCACTCCTGATGCCCCTGCTCTATCTCTTAGTCACGGAGGACATAGGGGAGGGAGATTTTAAGGAATTGATAAAAACTTTTTTAACAAATCAGTTGTTGAATGTTTGTACAAAATGTTTTTAGCTTTTCTTTTTTTCAATATTTCAGGTGGTCAAATAAAAAAAATGTCCCTAAACTTGGTGATATGAATTCATCATTTGAAGATGTAGATGCATTTTATTCTTTCTGGTGAGTGAATACATTGTTTCTCCAGTGCTTTCATTTTTTTAAGAAAAGTATTCAATAAGTACTTGATTGACTTTTATAAATTAATTGATGGATGGGAAAATCACAGAACCTTCACTGAACAAAAGGAGGACTCTCTTAAGAAATCACAGTTTCCACAGAATGCTGTATTATCCCCTGTGTAATATTTAGGTTTTTATGATTGTTTTTTCAATCTGTTTTCTATCAACCAGATTTCTAGATGTCAAGCACACTACAGCAATAAAGAAAAAAAATGAAAAATAAGGAGTCATTTGAATTCAGTAAAAAATAATTTTTCATTTATTTTTTAAAGTTATTTGAATATATGACAAAGGAAGACTGTGGTCTCTAACTGGTTCACTAATTTTAATACATATTACTCATTTTCTACTTTTATATTATGTGTGCTATATTTTCTCATTAAGTATCTGGTAAATATGAAAACAAAATCACTATAAAACAGAAACGACAAATTTAGCTCTGTCAGTTGTAGTTGCTCTTACCTTCAGAAAATACAAACCAAGTAAAGTAACCATTACTAGGTGACCTTAAAACTTGACAAACTAGTGGAGGTGAAGGCAGGGACAGCTTGTAACAAGTCCCAGTCAAGAGTAAAACCTGATACTCAGAAGAGATAGCAGGAAGCTGGATTTTTATTTAGGGCTGATAAGTATTTTAGACTTCGACTACAAATACAGCATCATTTTAAAAAGAAGAAGAAAAAGACTTGACTGTAGTGTGATTTCAGTAAACTCATCCACTTGTCATTAAAGTTTCTTAAAATTTTATGCTCCTAAAAAGAAGATAGTTTTCATTTGTTTTGGCTTGACTTTATTTTATTTCTATTTATATTAGGTATAATTTTGATTCTTGGAGAGAATTTTCTTATTTAGATGAAGAAGAAAAAGAAAAAGCAGAATGGTATGTATGTAAATCACTGATAGGACATTTCTTTGGTTCTTTGGTATTTGTGATAATATAAAAATGCACTGTGTGTATTTTCTTTTACATTTTTCTGTGTATCCATTTTAAATGAGTTTTTTGATATTTTGAGATCCCATCTCACAAGTTAAGCTTAATAGTGCTAAATATGATATGCTAATGAAATTACTTATGAAATTGTCAATAAAGCTCAAGTCAGCAAATTTTTTCTTCTGGTTGCTTAACTAGTTTTATTTATAAAGCATTAACCATACCATCTATAAGCATTAGCTTGTTTCCAATATTTCCTATTTAATAGCCGTGACGAAAGGAGATGGATTGAAAAGCAGAACAGAGCAACAAGAGCCCAAAGGAAAAAAGAAGAAATGAACAGAATAAGAACATTAGTTGGTAAGTGTAACTGATGAGTTTTTAGAGTTCTTTAATTAAATGTTAGACATTCAAAAGATTTAACTTTTTTTTGGTAGATAATGCATATAGCTGTGACCCAAGGATAAAAAAATTTAAGGAAGAGGAAAAAGCCAAGAAAGAAGCAGAAAAGAAAGCAAAAGCAGACGCAAAACGAAAGGAGCAAGAGGCTAAAGAGAAAGTAAGATGACATTTGATAAAGCTGGACTTTAAATGTTCATAATATTGTCAGTCGTCAGATCTGGTTTAAACACTGAATCTGTCAGTAGAGAACTAGGTGCTACTATGAATGAATCATGGGACTTGGCACAGTTGATAGAAGGATCCTCTTTACCTCCAAATTCTTACTGGGCAAAAACATGATGTCATATAAATTTCTCAATACTACATTTATTTCTAATATGTCTGTTTTACATTTCTATGAATTTTTGTAGAACTTTACCATCTGCTTTTCCTTCAGTCTTGATAAGTTGATGTTTACCTTTCTGTAATACAAGTTAACTAAAAATTGTATTTTTTAGTAAGGTTATAGAGCATTTAAGAACACTAATTTTATTATGAAATAATTTTATTAAAGCAAAGACAAGCTGAATTAGAAGCTGCTCGGTTAGCAAAGGAGAAAGAAGAAGAGGAAGTTAGACAACAAGCATTATTGGCAAAGAAGGAAAAAGATATCCAGAAAAAAGCCATTAAGAAAGAAAGGCAAAAACTTCGAAACTCATGCAAGGTATGTCGACTGATTGAACAAGCACTACATACAAGTAAATCAGATTTCTGTTTAAACTTAAAATATTTCTATATGATAAAAGTATAATTAAACTACTATCTGCATTTTATCTCAAAACATAAATGTTTTAAAATTCACTTTTTAAAAATTTCACACATGCATATTCAGTATGCAATTTTGTTCTGTTTGTTTTTAAAATAACCATCTTGCCTTTTTAAACCTTCAGAAAGAAAAAAGATTATTATTTTAATACATGTCCCATATTCAGATCTTCTTATCTTAACATCTGTTTATACTTGAATTGTTCAAATTAGGATCTAAATAAGAGCAACAGTGTCAGCTGTGTATCTCCTGGTTGTGTCTGTCACAAGTCCCCTACCATCGCTATCTCACCCCCTTCCCCCAGTTGGAGATATTAGATCATTTATTCTAAGAATGTGTCACAAATTGGTTTTGTCTGGTTGCTTCTTTAATAGTGTAAAATTAATTTTTATCACAGAAAAAGTTATTTTAGAAGTTAAACATGGGTTGCTTTTAAAGATCTAAAAGGCTTCATTTTTGTCTAAATAAAGGGATATTATTTAGTTCAGTGCTGGTAGTTTGTGTTCAAATACAGATTTTACTAAAAATATTGACTAAAAAGGCCCCAAAGTTTTCAAATGTAGTTTTGTCCAAGAGATGGTCTTACGTTTTAAACTGGTAAAGTTAGAGGCCAGTATTATTTCATATCTCACAGCATCAAATGGATAAATTAATGAAATTCCAAGCTAGAGATTGCCACACCATATACTACACCATTGTAGTTTAATTCAGCAAGTATATTCATGCTTACTACGTACAGAAAACTCTTTCATGTAACTGTCCAGAGGCTCCAGACACTAGAATATGTATTCTAATATATGGCATCTTAAATCTTCATAAAATTGAAATTAAAACTGCCCCATCACTAGACTTTGAAAGACATTCAATAAAAATACAATCTGTCTCTTCAGACTTTTGACAAGCGGAAAATCTAAATAGAAAAAATGAAATATTTTCCTCAGATTTCACCTAGAAAATTATATTGAGAAGAATGCAGTGTATTATAGTTGTTGAGAGCATGGCCTCAGGGCTAGCAGCTTAGATTTGAAGTCATTCTCTACTTCCTATGTCCTGGCTGTGGTTCTCAGGAGGTTCCCTCAACCTATTTGTGTCTCAATTTCCTCAGTTTTACAGTAACTGAAATAATAGCTAGAAAGAGTTAGGAAGATGAGAGGAGATCATTCACATGTAGCACTTGTTAGATTTGGCATAAGGAGAACTGAATCAAAAACTTTAAAAGTTAGTTAGAAAATAGAAAATTTAAAAAGTTCTTAGAGGTGGTACATAAAAGAGGGTTAAAGTTCTGGCCTTTGGTAACTTTATATTATTGCTCCTTTCCAGCATAAGTTCTTTTATTCACTCATCAGATATCTGATAGGCACTAAGTATGTGCCAAGCAGTTAGAACTGATGTTGATATAATGAAAGCACAGTCTTTGCTTTCAGGAATCCACTAGTTAATGATGGAGAATGACAAGAAAACAGGCAATTGAAATACTTAAAGATGAGTACCAGGTTGAAAAAGTACCAAACAGGTGGTTAAGGAAGGATTTCTGGATCTAGTGGGATATAGTCAGGTGAAGCAGTGTGTATATGGGATTAGATGAGAGAGATCAAGGAGCACTGACACATCCATACAGGAGGTTTGATGAACCAGAGGTAGCTGAAGGAGAGGTCGGGTCTTAAAGGACATTGCTAGTCTAAATCTGATCTGAGTCAGTTTTGCTCAGGATGCCAAGAGAACACAAGAGGCCGAGAGACAGGTGAGAGGATGGGCTTTAAACTGGTAGAATGGTGGAAACAGAAGAAGGTAGATGACAAGAATCAACATTTATGAGGTAAGATTGGCTGTTGTTGGGTATTGATATTGATTGTAAGTTGGAGGAAGTATAAGGGTTAATATGTGTTCTCGTTTCTTGAGTGGAATATTAGATGGTTTATAATATTACTCAGTGAAATAGAAAACAAAGGGAGAGGAAAGGGCTTAGGAAAAATTATTTCAGTTTCAGGCATGTTGAGATGATGATACTCAGTAGGTGACTTTGAGGTACAAGTCTAGCATTTAGCAGGATCATCACAGAGTCATCCACATCTCAGTGGAGAATAGATGAGACTCCCAGGGAGAAAGAATAGAGCAAGGAATGTAGAGATCGGACCCTGGCAATCACCAATACTTAAGGTATGGGTAGAAGGGCACTGATGGTAATATAATGATAACACAGTCTTTGCTTTCAAGATCCACTAGTTAATGATGGAGAATGATAAGAAAATAGGCAATTGAAATACTTAAAGATGAATACTAGGTTGAGAAAGTACCAAACAGGTGGTGTTAAGGAAGAAAGTGAAAGTCCAGTCGCTCAGCTGTGTCCAACTCTTTGCAACCCCATGGACTGTCCACGGGATTTTCCAGGCAAGAATACTGGAGTGGGTTGCCATTTGAAGGGAGGGAACAACAACAGGGAAGAAACACAGCCCCAGCCATCAACAGAAAATTGGATTAAAGATTGACTGAGCATAGCCCCGTCCATCAGACCAGACCCAGTCCTTGTCTCCCCCTGCCCTATCCAAAGTCAATCTCTTGTCAGAAAGCTTTCTTCATAAGCCTCTTATCCTTATTTACCAGAGGGAAGATAGAATGAAAATGATAATCTCAGAAAATTAACCAAACTGATCACATGGGCCACGGCCATGTCTAACTCAGTGAAACTATGAGCCATGCCTTGTAGGGCCACCCAAGACGGATAGGTCATGATGGAGAGTTCTAACAAAACGTGTTCCACTGGAGAAGGGAATGACAAACCACTTCAGTATTCTTGCATAGAGAAGCCCATGAACAGTATGAAAAGGCAAAAAGATACGACCCTGAAAGATGAACTCCCCAGGTCAGTAGGTGCCCAATATGCTACTGGAGAAGAGCAGAGAAATAACTCCAGAAAGATTGAAGAGACAGAGCCAAAGCGAAAAAACACCACCCAGTTGTGGATGTGACTGGTGTTGGAAGTAAAGTCCACTTGGTAAAGAACAATATTGCATAGGAACCTGGAATGTTAGGTTCATAAATTAAGGTAGATTGAAAGTGGTCAAACAAGAAATGGCAAGAGTGAATGTCAACATTTTAGGAATCAGGGAACTAAATAAATGGATGGGAATGGGTGAATTTAATTCAGATGACTATTACATCTTACTGCTGTGGGCAAGAATCCCTTAGAAGAAATAGGCTAACCCTCATAATCAACAAAAGAGACCAAAATGCAGTACTTGGGTTCAGTCTCAAAAATGACAGAATGATCTCTGTTTCCAAGGCAAACCATTCAGTATCACAGTAATCGAAGTCTAAGCTCAACCGCTAATGCCAAAGAGTCTAAAGTTTAATGGTTCTATGATGACTTACAAGAGCTTCTAGAACTAACATCCAAAAAAGATGTCCTTTGCATCATAGGGAACTGGAATACAAAAGTAGGAAGTCAAGAGATGCCTGGAGTACCAGGCAAGTTTGGCCTTGGAGTACAAAATGAAGCAGGACAAAGGCTAACAGTTTTGCCAAGAGAATGCACTGGTCATGGCAAACACCATCTTCCAACAACACAAGAGACATCTCTACACATGTACATAACCAGATGGTCAATACCAAAATCAGATTGATTATATTCCTTGCAGCCGAAGATGGAGAAGCTCTATATGGTCAGTGAAAAAAGACTCGGAGCTGACTGTGGATCAGATCATGAGTTCCTTATTGCACAATTCACACTTAAATGGAGAAGGAAATGGCAACCCACTCCAGTATTCTTGCCCGAAGAATCCCATGGACAGAGGAACCTGTGAGCTATAGTCCATGGGATCGTGAAGAGTCAGACACGACTGAGCAGCTGTACACACACAGGGAAAACCACTAGACAATTCAGGTATGATCTAAATCAAATCCCTTATGATTATACAGTGGATGGGACAAATAGATTCAAGGGATTAGATCTGATAGATGACTGAAGAACTATGGTCAGAGGTTCGTGACATTGTACAGAGAGCAGTGATCAGGACCATCCCTAAGAAAAAGGAAAAAGCAAAATGGTTGTCTGAGGAGGCCTTTCAAATTGCTGAGAAAAGAAGAGAATCTAAAGTCAAAGGGGGAAAGGAAAGATATACCCATCTGAATGCAGAGTTCTTAATAGCAAGGAGAGATAAGAAAGCCTTCCTTAGTGATCAATGCAAAGAAAGAGAGGAAAACAATAGAATGGGAAAGACTAGAGATTTCTTGAAGAAAATTAGAGATACCAAGGGAACACTTACATGTAAAGATAGGCACAATAAAGGACAGAACTGGTATGGACCTAACGGAAACAGAAGACACTAAGAAAAGGTGGCAGAAATACACAGAACTAACAAAAAAGATCTTCATGATCCAGATAATCACTATGGTGTGATCACTCACCTAGAGCCAGACATCCTGGAATGTGAAGTCAAGTGGCCTTAGGAAGCATCACTACAAACAAAGCTAGTGGAGGTGATGGATTTCCAGCTGAGCTATTTTAAATCCTAAAAGATGATGCTGCAAAAGTGCCGCACTCAATATGCCAGCAAATTTGGAAAACTCAGCAGTGGCCATGGGACTGTTTTCATTCCAATCCAAAGAAAGGCAGTGCCAAAGAATGTTCAAACAACCGCATAATTGCACTCATGCTAGCAAAGTAATGCTCAAAATTTCTCCAAGCGACGCTTCAACAGAACATGAACCAAGAACTTCCAGATGTTCAAGCTGGATTTAGAAAAGGCAGAGGAACCAGAAATCAAATTGCCAACATCTGTTAGATCATAGAAAAAGCAAGAGAGTTCCAGAAAGACATCTACTTCTGTTTACTGACTACACCAAAGCCTTTGATGGTGTGGATCACAGCAAACTGGAACATTCTTAAAGAGATGGGAATACCAGACCATCTTACCTGCCTCCTGAGAAATCTGTATGCAGGTCAAGAAGCAACAGTTAGAACCAGACATGGAACAACAGAGTGGTTCCACATTGGGAAAGGAATACATCAAGGCTATATATTGTCACCCTGCTTATTTAAGTTGTATGCAGAGTACATCATGCAAAATGCCAGGCTGGGTGAAGCACGAGCTGGAATCAAAACTGCCAGGAGAAATACCAATAACTCACATATGCAGATGACACCACTCTTAGGGCAGAAAGCAGAGAGGAACTGAAGAACCTCTTGAGGAAAGCGAAAGAGGAGAGTGAAAAAGTTGGCTTAAAACTCAGCATTCAAAAAACTTAAGATCATGGCATCCAGTCCCATTACTTCATGGCAAATAGATGGGGAAACAACAGAAACAGTGACAGACTTTATTTTGGGGGGCTCCAAAATCACTGCAGATGGTGACTGTAGCCATGAAATTAAAAGATGCTTGCTCCTTGGAAAAAAAGCTATGACCAACCTAGACAGCATATTAAAATGCAGAAACATTACTTATTCAACAAAGGTCCACCTAGTCGAAGTTATGGTTTTTCCAGTAGTCATGTTTGGTTGTGAGAGTTGGACTGTAAATAAAGCTGAGCACCAAAGAACTGATGCTTTTGAACTGTGGTGTTGGAGAAGACTCTTGAGAGTTCCTTGGACTGTGAGGAGATCCAACCAGTCAGTCCAAAAGGAAATCAGTCCTGAATGTTCACTGGAAGGACTGATGCTGAGGCTGAAGCTCCAATACTTCGGCCACCTGATGCAAAGAACTGACTCATTGGGAGAGGCCCTGATGCTGGGAAAGATTGAAGGCAGGAGAAGGGGACAACAGAGGATGTGATGGTTGGATGGCATCACTAATTTGATGGACGTGAGTTGAGTAAGCTACAGGAGTTAGTGATCGACAAGGAAGCCTGGCGTGCTGCAGTGCATGGGGTCGCAAAGAGTCGTACATGACTAAGTGACTGAACTGAGAGGAAGCAGAAGCCTAGAAAGTGTCCCAATACCAGGTTGCATGGAGTAAGGGAGCAAGGAATGGGAGATGTATCAGCAGCAGCTTAAAGAAGCATGAGAAGTACTTTCCGCTTCTTGTTTATCCAGGCACATCATGACATTCCATCCTAAGTAGCATCTCTAGTCAGCAGGTGTTGCTGGACTTCTTATTCCTTAACACATTATTTTTTTATAGTTTGGTACATACACTAGATAGAACAGGCAGCCTAACAAAGGGATTTTGTTGTGAAGAGTGTCTTGATTCTTCAGTAGTTCTGTGGGGAATCATTGTTTTATAATATCCGGAGGTCCTCTGCACCATCGCTTTGTTTGTTTTGCTCCATCCATTTCCTGATGTCTCTTTATTGCTGGCTGGCCAGGGAGAGCCTTGGGAGGTGCCCTGGGAATGTGGTTGGTGGTGGTCAGAAGGCAACATGTTCAACTAAGAACTTCTCAAACACTGCAAGCTTTGTAATTGTGTTTATGGATGTCTTGAGTGCCAGTAGACAGAAGATGAAAATGTTTGTGTTTATACTTCTAGACCTGGAATCACTTTTCTGACAGTGAGGCAGAACGTGTTAAAATGATGGAAGAAGTGGAAAAACTTTGTGATCGGCTTGAATTAGCAAGGTATAACTATAGAGCTGCTGTTGAAGTCTTCTGTTGGGCTTAGGATAAAGTTTCATCCTCTTTTTTCTTCTAAGTTTACAGTGCTTGAATGAAACACTCACATCGTCTACTAAAGAAGTAGGAAAGGCTGCTCTGGAAAAACAGGTGATCGTTTCACTTCTACCTGTATTTAGCACTTAATTCTGCCTCAGTACCGCTTTCACCTCAGTATTTCCCCACCTAACATGGAAGTTACTGTAGGGGCAGAAAGTCTCTCATTTCTGTTTGGGTTGATGTAAACTGGATTTAAGTATTTATGCTTATTATCATATATATTTGTTTGATTTGTGGTCATCTAGCACATTAATCATATTTTTCAGAATCACTGTTAAAAAAAATTGTGTTAATTCCTTGAGCAAATTTTTGTAGGATAACAACATTTAGAACCAAAAGAGATTTTTATTCTGTCTAGTCTACACCTTTTATTTTACAGATGAGGAAACAGGCCCAGAAATTCAATTCAATGCAACAAGTTTTAGTACCTGCTATATATAACCCTGTGCCTAGGTGATGTGAAGAAAGTCTTATGATATCTATTGCTGCCACAAGTTCAGGAACAGTTACACTAAAGAGAAAAGGCCTAAGGATAAGAAGATGCAGGACCCCCAGTAAATACTGTCTGTAGCTTAGAGAGGAAGTGCCAACACTAGGTTGGAGCGGTCAAGGAAGCTCAGTCAAGGGTTTGAGCCAGTTTTGAAGGGCAACATTGTTAAATGAAGGTCAAGGGAGCAGCATGAACCATAAAATACAGGTAGGAGTAGAAAGTTTGGTAGCGGGGGAGTGGGAGATTAAGTTGGCTAAGAAGAGTAGCACCAAATTAAGCAAGATTTGAATACCAAGATGATTAGTTTCCATAAGCACAGATCTTTTGAATAGCACAGGGTTAACACTGCTATTTGGCATTTGCAGACAAGAGGCACTGGATGAGTGTAAGTGACTAGTGTAAGAATCTCACTTGGAGGACTTGGACTATGAGTGTTGATAGGAATCACTGAAATCTTTGGGACTTGGTGACTTGTTCTAAGGGACTGAAGTGGGAAAATGAGTCAAAGATGACTCCAAGATAGCAGAAGCAACATCAAGTAAAGGCATGTTTTTGTTTTTGTTGTTTCACTTGTGCATGTTTGAAGGTACATTGGAAGTGACAGTGTAAAAGGTAGAACTTAAAAAGGGCATTTTGCTGTGCTGCTACCTTTTTGTAGAGAATAAATGATAATATCTGCAAAAGATAGGATAGGTATGAGCTTTGAAATTGCCTTGTGGGTGAGTAACCCTTGACTATAGACTTGACAAGTAGTGTCCACAGCAAATAGATACCATGTGACAGGAATACAGTGTAGTTTAGGCTGAGGCTGGTTCTTGGTTCCTTGAAGCAGAGATAGGCAGCCTGGCTGGGGCAGTGTAGGGTCCTTCTGGATGATGCTGAGGGTCGAGAACCACAGGGGCCCAGCCAGAAAGAGAGCTCAGAGTAGTAAGATGCTTTAAGTCCCTGACTTACCTATGATATTTGTGTAGATAGAAGAAATAAATGAGCAAATTAGAAAAGAGAAAGAGGAAGCTGAGGCTCGTATGCGACAAGCATCTAAGAATGCAGAGAAGTCAGCTGGCGGAGGTGGAAACGGAAGTAAACATTGGTCAGAAGATGATCTGCAACTACTCATTAAAGCTGTGAATCTCTTCCCTGCTGGAACAAATTCAAGGTATTGGTTCAAATGAAGCTTCTCTTCACTGGAGCCTCAGGATTATGTAGACAAGCATCTGAAATAGCAGCATATTACAGCAAGTTTCCAAAGATGTGCTTGGGTCTAGATGCTAAATTCTGTGCCACGGTGGAAAATGTAAAAAGCAGAGTGCATTTTGAACCTGCTAGTCTTAACAGCTTACACCAGCACACATACAAAGATCCATACATACAGCAGGATGCTTCATCAGCTTCTCAGGAAATAAGGATCAGGAAACAAACCTTGCCTGTCATGTTGGCTTATTCTGTTGTGGCTTATACTAGGCACTAGGTTGTGTGTTCCATGGTTTCTCTTTAGTCTTAATTCTCCTTTATTACTTCCCACCTCAACCTGGAGCTTAAAAGTATGTATCCAAATGGCATTGTACACAAATGTGTGCTCTTATTTCTGCTGATTTTTTACATAATCTATAAGATTATACACAGCTGATTTAAACACTTAAGTCCAGGCAATAGTAATAATTAGAGCACCAATTTAGAGCTAATTCTTTAGATGTTATAGCTAACCCTTCTGCAGTAAAATTGTAGAATCATTCTGAATTTTGGTTTTTTTTCTTCTCATTATATCCATTTTTCTAGATGGGAAGTTATTGCTAATTACATGAACATACATTCTTCTTCTGGAGTTAAGAGAACTGCCAAAGATGTTATTGGCAAAGCAAAGAGCCTTCAAAAACTTGGTGAGTTAGTTTTTGCCAAATCAGTTTCTTTGCTACCTTAGATACATATTTTAAAAGTAATCTATGCAATTTAATGAAAGACTGAGATGAACAGTATATTAAAAAAATTTTTTTTTCCCTTCTCAGACCCTCATCAAAAGGATGACATAAATAAAAAGGCTTTTGATAAATTTAAGAAAGAACATGGTGTGGTGCCTCAGGCAGACAATGCAACACCTTCAGAACGATTTGAAGGTAATGAAATTTCATTCTTCTGAGTAGAAAATGCTAATCTTGTGTCTATCTGAGAATATACAAGATCTAGGGCCTACATGCAGAATGACTGGAAAATAAAGCATTTAGCGGACTGGAAGGTGTAATCTTTAGGACTGACTGACTTCAACACCACTGAGAACTGCAGTTCTTCCATTTCATATGCCACGAGGGGAGGGGTGTGTTTGTTTTGTTCATCGGATTTTACAAATCAGTATTAAAGGATATTAGGATGATTGAAATTTAAGGTCTGTAACTAGCTTTTTTATCAAGGTTAATTTCCTGATTTTGAAAAATGCACTATATATAAGGAAATGTCCTAGTCTTTAAGAGAAGACAGGAGTAGAGGGGCAGCATGCCTACAAGTCATTGTTCAGAACAAGTTACACAGACACAGCGTGTTATGCTGACATTGTCTTGAGTGTTCTAGCTAATCTGATTACTCTGGACCAGTGTGTTTCAAATGCAAATTATGACTCAGAAGTGGGTCATGAAATCAATGGATCATGAATAGAAAATATCAGAGGGCATTACATCTGTTATACAAGTGGGTATTTATGAAACTTCTGTTCATGTGTATATGTGTTTGGGATGTGATACATTTTTCCTTACTCTGAGTTGTTGACAAAAGTTTGAAAAGTTCTTTCACTTCATGCATTTGTGAGCCACCAGTCCTTTCTAAGCTAATCTTGGATACACTTGCAGATCACAGTGCCAAATCTGTTTTGGGATTAACTAACAGCTTTGACTCTTCGTGATCTGTCCCTATCTTAGCAGTGCCACTTTTCCTATATTCTTAGTCTGATTTATTATCCGGTATTTCAATTTGAAACTATTTCAATAGAAGAGACTTAGAATGTTCTATAAAGAGCGAAAAATCATTGTGTTTGCTCGTTGCATTTGCAAAATCAGGAGTGACTTTTGTCTAGGCTGAGTGTTATTTTGGCTCTTAAGAATGTTACTTGGAGTAGAAGTGGCAACTACTCCAGTATTCTTGCCTGGAAAATTCCATGGACAGATGAGCCTGTCCATGGGGCCACAAAAAGCCAGAAACCATTGAGCAATTGAGCACAAGAAAGATAAGTAACAAAGTGGACATTTCAGGACACTTGGAGGGTACATCTAAAGGAGATAATGCTCTTGGTCCCTATGCCCTCCACAAAATGCAGACATGTTCAGATATTTCTGTTATTCTCAGCCCTGTCTTATGGTTCTAATTTGTATGCTTGAGGCAGGCACTGATGGTTGTTTTCTGCTAACTGGGTGACCCTGTGAGCGCAGGAGTGATTGGCGGTGATGTGGAACTTGGGCCCGACTCCTTTATCTCTTCTATGGATTTAATGGACAGGCCCCCCTCTCTCCAACTGTACCAGTAAACAGCAAGCTGGTTGCATTTTTTGGAATGGTGATTTCTCATAAAAATTTTACATTTCATTCATTTTGGTATTGTGAAGTACTGGGTTGGCCAAAAAGTTCATTCAGGTTTTTCCAGAAAATGTTACAAAAAACCCAAATGCACTTTTTGGCCAACCCAATACTTGGATAATAATAGCAGATAATAATTACATGCCAGTCCCATCTTTTCCCAAGAGAGAGAAAGTGAGTTAAATCTATGATATTAAACGGGTCTTCAAACTAATAAAACAAAATTCCACTTAAGGGCTTTCTGGAACTTAAAAGCTGACTTCAAAAAAGCCAGAAGTCTTTAATCTGTCTTTATATGGAAGTTCTCTGCCTTGTTTTGAGGTGTGTTGTTTTTTAACTTGTTCACTGTGCCCATGAGTATCTTTTAATTGGGAAATAACTTAAGATTTCCAGACTTCACCCCCAGATACCATTTGAAGTAGTAGTCTCATTACTGGCAGGATAGGCGCCACTGTGTTCTTGTTGCATGGTCTGAAATAACTTAAGCTATCAGTCCATTAACTCAGACTTACTACTAAACCAAGTCAGCTTTTTAACCATTTTAATTCTCCTACAAAAGTGGGATATGCACTTCTTACATTCTTAGGAAGGAATGTATTTGTGATACATCTGTGAAGTATTCTATCAGACATACAGATTTGGTTTAGTAGAGATGTACAGCATAGGCTTTAGTGGATATGCTGACAGGGACACTGGAACATGGAATCTAATCTCACATTGCCTCTACAGCTACCTGCCTTAATTTTGTTAAAACTGTATTTTCCAGTGTAAAATGAGAGTAGTTTATAGGCTCTCATCCAGCTAAAAGTTTTATAATTAGGCAGCTTTTTTTTCTTTGCTATAAGGAACTAGATTTATCAGAAATCTAAAATGACTTATGACTGTGTTTTTGAACCCAACAGTCCAACAGTGTATTTTAAATCTGATTTTTTTTTAAATGTCTGGTAAGTGTATTTTGAGACCAGAAATACAAAGCATTTCTTTCCTTTTGTCTCAGATAATTTTCTGGCATGTGAGCTATCTAAAGTTTTTTTTCCCCAGTTAATATTGGGTTGGCCACAAAGTTTGTTTGGGTTTTTCCATAAGATGGAAAAACTTTGTGGTCAACTCAATACTGATATATGTGTGTCTAATCTCAAAGTAGCTTCAAGATTACACACCAGCTTCAGATGGGCACTTACCAAATGGCTTATCTGAGGTGTTCCAAAACAGTTTTCTATAAAGTAGGATAACTGTTTCAAATAAAATTTGTTTCTTAAACAGGTCCATGCACAGATTTCACCCCTTGGACAACAGAAGAACAGAAGCTTTTGGAACAGGCTTTGAAAACATACCCAGTAAATACACCTGAAAGATGGGAAAAAATAGCAGAAGCAGTTCCTGGCAGGACAAAGAAGGAATGCATGAAACGATACAAGGTTGTAGATCTTTAGTTTACAGATTCCATTATCATTTAAATTATGTTTTTGTACTTATTTCAATACCACCATAATTATGGGGTCAGTATTAGACATTTCCTAGCTCTTGACAGTTAGTTAAAAAAAAATCAACCTTTTCAGTACAGATTTATCCAATTTGAATGTTTTACATATTTGAAACACTAGAAATGTCTGCAAATCCTGACAACTTTTTGTCTAGTAAAATGTTTGTCTTTTTCCTAGGAACTGGTTGAAATGGTAAAAGCAAAGAAAGCTGCTCAAGAGCAAGTGCTGAATGCAAGTAGAGGCAAGAAATGATTTATGACAATCTTTGTTGTGTGTGCATTTTTATAATAAAACTGAAAATACTATACACATTTTCATTCTTAAAATTATACTTAAAAGTGTGTCCCAGCATAATTTCTCAGAGTTCAGAGATCTACCATTCACTGTGGTGGTCTTATCCTTTCAAAATCTGACATACGGTATTTTATTCATATTTACCAGTATAGATGTTCTTTTTTTTTTTTTTTCTTTAAAACTTGAGGGTCTCAGTTTTGTAATGTTCCAAATGTTTATTAGGAGCACTTTTAATCATGAAGCCAGCGCATGTTACTGCAAATATGGTTAAAATCTGGTAGTTGCTCAATAGGACCTAAGGATTTAAAAGAAAAGACAGTTATAACAAAATAGAAGGAAAGTCCTTAGCCAACTTTCTGCATGGGAGACTAGGAGTCAGGCTTACCAACAGCAGCAACAGCTGGACTCTTATCATAAATATATTTGGTACACACTTCTCGAATTATCTCAGCATTTACAGCCTGAAAAATTGAAGATACATGCATTCTGAGTTTTTTGTAGTAGTAAAGACATTGTATACCTGGAATGTTTTAGAGCTAAAGCAAATTTTATGATACCTATCTTGAGGTGTTGTATTAATAACAAAGATTGTTTTATACAAGATCCAATAGTATCTAAGGACTACTTACATCAATTCTTGCTTCAAGCTCAGGGATGGGAATTCTTCGATTATAGCATAACATTTGCCTACCTATATCTTCACAGATGGGAGTGGAACCTGTTTTAAAGAAAAAGGAAAACTAAGGACTGGAATCTAGATCAACCATGTGAAAATAAGACCTAAGTCTTTATTCTTTTACCATCAAGTTGCAGCAACATGTTTGTTTTCAGAAGATTTTTGGCTCGTGCAACTTCACTTTCAGTGACACTTGTACACAGTCGCATCCTAAAAACCATTTGGAAAAATCAAAGGTCAAGTAATTTTAAAATGTTATGTGTTTTATGAGTTAATGACCTAAAGAAAGAAAGGATGCTATATTTATATTCTTTGTTACACCACAATGTACAAGTGATTATGAATTCAATTTAGTAAAAATTGAAATTACCATTGATCTCAACAGTTACACCAAAGTTAAAACATTACTGATTATTTTCCTGGTAGGGTTTATTTCTCAAAAGTGATATGGTTAGCAGAGATTCACTACAATATAAAAATAGGCTGACTGCATTTGAGAATTTCTACAGTCATTTTGAAAATTTGTGAATCCCCATGTGTTAGGATCTGACTTGCTAGGGGATAGAGAGATCAATGGGTCAGTCTGGTTTCTCAAAAGAATCTACCTGAGTCTTAACTTAAACCTAATAATTAATTAATGATTACATCTCTTTAAGTCTGCCTCAGACAGTAAAGCGTGTGCCTGTAATAATGGAGACCTGAGTTCAATCCCTCGGTCAGGAAGATCCCCTTGAGAAGGAAATGGCAACCCACTCCAGTACTCTTGCCTGGAAAATCTCATGGACAGAGGAGCCTGGAAGGCTACAGTCCTTGGGATCGCAAAGAGTCAGACACGACTGAGCTACTTCACTTCACTTCACGTCTAGCTAGAGTGTAAACCATTTAAGAATGGTGTGGGAAAGGGACCAGAGCTAAATTAACAGTTTTCCAAGAAGCCGTGGGACCTTCTGCCTGTCTCAAGGTACTAGTTTTGACTAAAACACATTTTTTTTTACAGATTTTATAACAATGAATGACTTTTATAACTTCTAAGACTTTTACAACTTCAGATTCATTTTTATAACACAGCCTTTTTCAACCCAGATAGGTTTAGAAATATTTTCTAAAATTCTAGTTGGCGTTTAAACATTTTTAACTTTTTTAGATCTTTCTGAAGTAATCTGCTACTTAATGATTAAGAACTTTAAAACATTGCAACAATTGCTACTATTGAACAGTACTTAGTCTTGTTGTCTTAATAAAATGCTATCATATCACCATAAAAAATTATTCACTGTCAACAGTGTAAAAGAAGAAAATAGTCTAAATTGGTAATTCTTAAGCAAGNGCCAATTAAGTAATTTAGATTTCCAGGGAGGGCCTCACCTGGTGTCTAGTGGTTGACAATCTGCCTGCCAATACAGGGGTCAAGGGTTCAATCCCTGTTTTAGGAAGTTCCCGCATGCCACGGAGCAACTAAGCCCCCTGCGCCACAGCTACTGAGCCAGTGCTCTAAAGCCCATGAGCCACAATTACTGACCCCCTGCACTGCAAGTACTGAAGCCCACTGCACTTAACAGCCCATGCTCGGCAACAAGAGAAACTACTGCAATGAGAAGCCCACGCACCACAACTGAAGAGTAGACGCCGCTTTCTGCAATGAGAGAAAGTCAGCACATAGCAAGGAAGATGCAGCACAACCAAAAATAAATAAGTAAAACTTTAGGTTTCCAGTCAACCTGGAACAGAAAAGCTAGTCAAGTCAGTTTGGTTTTCTATCTACCTGGATCTCTTGTATGCATCCCTCTCTTCTTAACCCTGGCTGATTTCACCAAGTTTGTATAGAGATAGCTAGTAGTAGTATTATTGTTAGTCACTCTGTCGTGTCTAACTCTTTGTGATCTCATGGACTGTAGCCCACCAGGCTCGTCTGTCCATGGAATTCTTCAGGCAAGAATACTGGAGTGGGTTGCCATGTATTTCTCCAGGGGATCTTCCCGACCCAGTTATCAAACTTGGGTTTCCCGCTTTGCAGGTGGATTCTTTACCGTCTGAGCTACCAGAGATAGCTAACCCTAAAGTTTAATTTAATATAAAGGTTTTTTTTTTAAATTCCTACCAAATCCATAAGCTGGCATGAAACTTTTTTCTGTTGATCTCTTTTTAGTTTCAGTGTGTGGTGGCCAGAATTCTAAGATGACCTCCAATGACCCAAGCCCTAATCTAATCCCCTCCCATTGACTCTCATTCCTGTGATTAGATTACATTATACGGCAAGCGTGAAGGGATTTTCCAGAAGGAATTAAAGCTCCTAGTTAATTGAGTTTAAGTTAATCAGATAGCCCTGGGAAGACTTCACCTAATAGGTGAGCCCTTTCACAGGGTCTGGAGGTAAGACATTCTACTGCTAGCCTTGAAGAAGTAAGAAATAAGAGTTCTGCAGCCACAAAGAAGTGAATTCTTCCAACAACCGTGTATACTTCAAAGAGGACCCCTAAACATCGGTTGAGACCCCAGCCCTGAACTGACACTTTGGTTGTAGTTTTGTGAGACCCTGGAGCAGAGAAGTCAGGTAAGCTTACTCAGGTAAGCATGCTCAGCCTCCTTTGAAACCTGTGAAATCGTAGATGGACATGGTAAGCCCCTAAATTTGTGTTGATTTGTGCCACCATAGAGAACTAATACACAATTTAATATCCAGAAGTTTAGTTAGCTGTTGCAGAGTGACTATTTTGTTTCCTTGCTTTATTGTCAGTTTCTTTCAGTATGCTCTACCAGCCACCAGGAAAAAGAAAAGCATCCCCAAGACCAGGCTTTAAGCCTGTGTTTTGCTTATTATAGACAAAAGAGGGGGAAATAATATAAATATAAATTCTTATTTTGGTCTTCCATCAGGATATGATTTCCCTCATCACAGACTATTCATTACCAAATTCTGTTGGTTCTATGGTCAAAATATATCCTGAGTCCATCTTTTCCTTTCAATTCCCATTCCACTGTAGTCAAAATCACTATCCCTTGTAGCCCAGATGTCTGTAAACCAGCCTCCTATCTGGTTTCCCAGCGTCTCCCCCTTCCTTCTCACTCATTCCTGACCAGTCCAAAGAGCTATAAAAACACTGAGGGGAGAATTATGTCTATTCCCCCACTTAAAGCCTTTCAATGTTTTTTCGTTGTCCTTAGAATAAAATCCAAAATGACCTGGGCTTTCCCCAGAATAATCTAGATCCACTTTCTTCTGCAGCACAGTTCTCCAGCCCTGCTGATCTTTTTGTTTTTCATCAGACACATGTTGTCTCTTGAGCCTGGGATACATGTTTTTTGGCTAACTCTCCCTTATCCTTCAAGTCTTCACTCGAAAGTCACTTCTTCAGCAAAGCCTCCCCAGACACCCTGTAGCAGATGCTGCTGATGCCCCACCTCATCCCGTGTACCCAGGTGGTGGACATCCCTTAGCCGCTGCAGCTGTGGCTGCTGCTAACTGCTCACACTTAGCCATTTCAGGTGTGGCTGCTGCTAACACCTGCACCTTTCTCTAGAGCACTGCCTTTGATTGATGAGAACTGCCTGGCTGGAAGATGCTTGGGAGGTTATTCTTCCCCAAGAAGGTGGCCTTAACCAACTGTCAATTGAAGCAGGAGTAAAGCAGCTCAGCCCTCTTGCCTCTGAGCAGGACAGATTTGGTTCTGAACTGAAGCTTCAGAGCTCCTGGTGGGATCAGGCTGTAGCTAAAGTTCCCCCGAAACCGCATCTTTGCCCAGATTCTCCCCCTCCCCTCATTCTGCTGCTGTTACTCCCTCCTGGATTCCTGGGAGTGCTCTTTCAGTGAATCACTTGCACAGGCATCCCCACTTCAGGCTCTACTTCTAGAGAACTTGCCCTAAGATGCCCACAGTAGAAGTGACATTCCTTATTTTTGTCTCATGTCCACCTTCTTTTCCTTCACTGCACTTTTCACAAATATCAGTTGTATGTTTGTTTGTGGATTCATTCATTGTACCTGTTTCCCTTTTAGCCCTGGCCTCTGTGAGAGTGAGGACCATGCCCGTTTTACCCACCTCTGTTTTACCCCAAAAAGTTGCACCATGTCTAGTCCCGTGCAGGAGCTCAGAAGTTGTTGAACAGATGAATGAGTTTGTGATTTTGGTGTCTGTCTTCAAGATGAGTGTAGCTGGTAATGGATAAAATGCATACATGGTACCTTGGACTATGACTTGGAAGTTGTATGGGGCTCCTTTATGTGTTTCTAAATGGAAGCTTAGAAAACTAAACTTCACTAATTTACATTCTTTGCTCAGGAGGAAGAGGGTGGAGGGGTAGAAAATAGAATGGCAGGTGGTGGTGTTTCTTTTTTCACATTAGAGAGGTGAGAAAACTGAGGTTCAAGGGGACTAGGCCACTTGACAAGGTACAAAATGAATGAAAGTCTGAACTTTGAATCTAATCCCAGGCTTTCTGACTCTAAAATCCATGCTTTCCTCCTTCAAGGGTTTCTTTCTCTCTCAACCTACTAGCTTATTTAATTAAATTATCTTGGACCAAATATAAGTAAAGGTTTAAATATGTGAACTTTGAGTTAATGTTAAAACTGGATATAAATCTTAAAATTCTCTTAGTCTTATGAACTGCCAATCTATAATAATGTACTGAACATCTGTAATATGTTAAACATTGATCTCATCATGATGAAAAAGGGAAATTAATCAGAGATGATTTTAAAAATTAAAGTACAATTGATTTACAATATTGTGCTAGTTTCGGGCATACAGAAAAGTGATTCAGTTTATATATATATATACATACACATATATATGTATATAGTTTCAGATCCTTTTCCATTGTAGGTTATTACAAGATGTTGAATATAGTTCCCTGTCCTATACAGTAAATCCTTGTTGTTTACCTATTTTATATATAGTGGTGTGTATCTGTCAATCCCATTCTAATTATCCTGTCCCCTTTCTCTTTGGGAACCACAGATTTGTTTTCTATGTCTATGTGTCTGTTTCTGTTTTGTATTCATTTGTATTACTTTTTAGATTCCATAGATAGGTGATATCATATTGTCTTTCTCTGACTTTGCTTAGTATGATATTCTCCAGATCCATCCATATTGCGCAAATGGCAATATTTCATTCTTTTTTATGACTAATACTATATTGTGTATATATATATATATATGTACACCACACCTTCTTTGTAAGTAGAGATGCTTTTGATTTTGAATTTGCTACTGGCCCAGTTGTTCCAAGGTCACCTGATGGAATTAAATGTACCTGTGTTTCAAGGACTGGAACAGTAGCGTAGCCTCTGTATCTCCAGTTTCATCTCCCTCAAAGCCATGCTTAACCCCAGAGTGTTTTTTTTTAATTGAATTATAGTTGATTTACAGTGTTGTGCCGACCTCTGCTGTACAGCAAAGTGAGTCAGTTACACACATATGCATATTCTTTTTTATAGTCTTTTCGATTATAGTTCATACCAGGAGACTGGATATAGTTGCTTGTGCCATACAGTAAGAGTTTGTTGTTATCCAGTCAAAATATAATAGCATCTACCTACCCTATACTCCCTGAAGAGGGCAGTGGCACCCCACTCCAGTACTCTTGCCTGGAAAATCCCATGGACGAAGGAGCCTGGTAGACTGCAGTCCATGGGGTCGCTAAGAGTCGGGAACGACTGAGCGACTTCATTCTCACTTTTCACTTTAATGCATTGGAGAAGGAAATGGCAACCCACTCCAGTGTTCTTGCCTGGAGAATCCCAGGGACGGCAGAGCCTGGTGGGCTGCCATCCATGGGGTCACACAGAGTCGGACAGGACTGAAGCGACTTAGCAGCAGCAGCACCCCATACTCCCAGTCTATCCCTCTGCCCCTCCCTCATCCCCCGTGGCAACCACAAGTCTGATCTCTACGTCTGAGTCTCTTTCTGTCTTGTAGATGGTTCATTAGTGCCATATTTTAGATTCTATATATCTCTTTCTGGCTTCACTTAGTATGATAATCTTNTCCCTCTGCCCCTCCCTCATCCCCCGTGGCAACCACAAGTCTGATCTCTACGTCTGAGTCTCTTTCTGTCTTGTAGATGGTTCATTAGTGCCATATTTTAGATTCTATATATCTCTTTCTGGCTTCACTTAGTATGATAATCTTCAGGTCCATCCCTGTTGCTGCAGATGACTTTATTTTGTTCTTTTTTATGGCTGAGTAGTATTCTGTTGTGTGCAGAATACATCATTTCTATCCATCCATTTATCTATTGGTGAAGATTTAGGTAGCATCCTTGTTTTGGCTATTATGAATGGCACTGCTATGAACATTGGGGAATATATATGTATACACTCTATATTCTCTTTTTTCTCCTTTCTCCCTTCCTTTTAAAAATATATATGGCAGCATATTATATACGGCATTCAATGCTTGTTTTTTTAAAACAATATATCTCAGAGATCATTGAATAGCACTGCATCAAGATCTTAAATTTTTAAATATCTTTTAATATACAGTTTTAAATATACAATTTTAAATTATAAATATACAATTACATAGGATTCTACTGAATTGATGTGTCATTATTTAACTAATCTCCAGTGATGGATTTATGTGTTCAGTCGCTAAGTCATGTCTAACTCTCATAACTTTCTCCTCATCTCTCGCTATTACAAAACAGTGCTGCAGTAGATGACTACATATACACATCATATTGTATTGAAATTATCTCCCTATGGTCTATCTTGACTTAGGCTCTAAGTTCCTCTGAGGCAGGAAATGATGCTTTATGCATCTCCACATTTACCTGCTTTTAGTAGGGTTTGGCATGTGTTAGGTGTGTAGTTAAAGTTGGCTGGACTGAAGTTATTATGTAAGGAATAAGCCAGTCTCCACATGCTTTGCTGCCTGTCCAGGTCTGGGAATCACTGGACCTGTGGGCCCCTAAGGGTCTATTGGGTTATCCTCTACCCTTCTCCCTCATCCATCTGTCTCTCTGTACCCAGGTGGGAGCTGAGCTACATCACCATCCAGGCTCCCCACCTCTGGCTTCACCTAGGGGCTTCATCCAGTAGGAGGCACTGCCAAGGGATGCGGAGTGGGAGATGGAAGTTCTTCCTGATGCTTCCCTGCCGCAGAGTTCAGTCCAGCAGTGGTTCTGTCTTCCTCTGCATAGGACTACAGCTTCCTCCCTTCACAGCTCCAGCACTCACAACACCATCCTGCCCTTGCCCTTCACACCCAAAGTAGTACCAAGCCCCCTGTCAGTCGTGGGTGGCTGTGTTCTCCGGTGGCCTGCAGAGGCTTGAAGCAGGATTTCAGTTCCCCGCCAGAGATTGAAGTCAGGGTGCAGCTGTTAGAATGCTGAATCCTAACCACTAGACCACCAGGGATCAGTGGCCAGTGACAAGGCCCCTTGCCCTTAACCTTTGTAGAAATGAATTCCCTCAAAGACAGAAAAGAGTGAGACAAGTAAAGTGTTTATTAGAAGAGGAAAGAGTATGTGTGAATAGGCACACGCGGGCAGGCTCAGAGAGAGCCACATCCCTGTGGTAGTTTGAATCACTCGTATGGGGCATTTCTTCCAGGCTTCCTGTGGCCAGTTTCCTTGCTTTGCCTGGTTCTGAGTCCATATTTGCTTTATCTCGGGGTCCTCCCCTGTATCCGCACACATCTCTTAGTCAAGATGTATTCTGGTGAAGAGGCCTATGGGTAGGTTGACTATGAGGGCTCACCACCTCCCTTTTAACTCCGAGGAGCATTTCTGCACATGTGAGGTCGGAAAGGTCTCCTTGACCTTGTCAATGAGAAACATGTGGTCTTTTACCTGGGCAGGGCTCAGCTCCTCCTCGTTTTCACTTGGAGTATCTCTCCACAGGGGACAAGCTCCAGCTGCTCAGCCCCCCGCCCGTCTATCTCCTGCCTCAGTTCTTCATCCCTTTTTGGATCCCTTAACCCTGCCCATGTTCCTGTAAATCATCTTGCCACTAAATTATCTTCACTTAAACCCTTTGCATAGAATCCTGTTTTCTGCCAGGACCTTCCCTGATTTAAGGTCTCTTCTGAATCTGAGATTCTACCATTCTAAGCCTTGATAGAGAGTTTCCCAACTCATTTTTGAGATATAACAAAATCTGGCTAAATAGGCAGTTAAACCATAACTTATTGCCCAAAGATTTATAACAATAGTAACAAAGTAGTGGTGAGAAAATGAGGCCCCTAAACCCCTGCCCCCTTGTCCTACTGTGACTGCTTTGCCAGCATCAGCATTTGTCATTCAGCCAGGAATGTGTAATAAAAAATAAGCACAGAATTCAAAGAGTATTTCAGAGACTTCTGCCTAGCAGAAGTTCTTATCACTCTCCGAAGCAGCAGATAGGAACTGAGAAAATAAAGCAAGCAAATAAGACCAGAAAAATTTTATGTGAATTAAGCAGTATGCTGCTTTATATATTTCTTATAATGTACATAGTGCTCACACAGTGTGAGCATTTCTTGAATAGCTCTTCATTAGTGGGCTGTGAATTGCACTTTTTTTTTTTTATATATCTATAGATTGTTCTCCAACCAATTAAGTTAAAAATAGGGTTTTTTCCCCAGATTAATAGCTGAGCAATAGCCTGGAGAGTCTTCAGGGCATTGAGATTGATTCTTTGTACTTTTGAATTGTTAAGGAAATCTGGCTTAAAGTAAAACATAACGGCTGCAGATTGCAATGTTCCTCATTAGCAAAGCTCAGGCTTTTGAAAGAAGTGATTTAGGATTTTCCTTCAGGGAGGATCAGGTTGCAATATCTATACACAGTTTTTGCTTCTAGAAGTTAGTTACCAAGAACTTTAGAAGACACACAAAATGTAGATCTGTCACTTTGTCTCAAATCAGGGTGCTTCTAAGATACCAGACCTTTTCGGGCATGAATGATTCATGAAATCATTTCTCCACCTTAAAAATAAAATGATGAGGGGAATGACAAACAAAATGATTCATTTATTTACAGCATGTACATGGAAGTTTTTTTGGGAAAATATATTCTATATGTATGCACATCTATATAGATAAATACATATATAGGAAACTGAGTCCTCCTAAAATCAAGTTCCCATGCTGAGTTTATGATTAACTTCTCTATCTAAAACTTTATTCCCTTTCTTGTCCTGCCAGTTATTATTATTGTATATAAAAGTGATATTATTGTATACACAACTAATAATTACTCAGTTTATATGGGAGTTAAGTTTCCCATGAAAAGTTTCTTTTTAAGTCCTCAAAACAACCAGGTAGTCAGCTGATATGATTACCTTATGGATGAGGAAACTGGAGATCTGAGAAGCTAAGATGACACAGCTTTGAAGAAATAAAAGAGAGATGCTAAAAACAACCTAGAACTCAGACCAGATGCTAGCATGGCTTCTATTATTCTAAGGCTTTACTTCTACGAGAAGTCTCAGAAATTTCTCAGAACAACCTCAGCCTTGAATTTTATGGTCCTGAAGACATGAGTTCATTTAATATTGATGAAATAAAATTCGTATTTTAAGGTAAGACAAAAATTTAAACATAAAATTTTTCTCTGCCCATTTGGACCTCTTCCCACCCCTCTGGATGTGCCTTGTACATCTGCATCATGTATTAACGAGACCTCCCCAAGGGCAGAAATACCAGCTCAACCATGAAGTTCAATTTTTCTTCTGGTGCCAGTCATGCAACTCCTTAGAAGATAGTATTACTTACTTATAACGTTATTAATGTTACTAGCTACATTATTTGTTTTCTGCCTATTTTACAATACTGTTTCTTGCATTACCAAATGTATGGCTGACTCTTATTAAAAATAATGACTGTGATTTGAAACAATTAACCAAATATATAATTTTATATGATCAATAATTGTAATAGTGCAACTCTAGATATGGGAAGAAGCAACAAGAAGGAACCATTTCCTGGACCACGACAGACTAGTAAGACAGGTGGGCTTTTGGCTACTGTTAACAAGGCCTAGTCCAGTAATAGCACATTGAGTAGCCTGTCAATGAAATCCTTGCCTGATCTGAGAATGAGTGTTTCTAGCACCGTGGGACACATTGATCATGAAATGACTCTGAAATCTCGCAAAAATAAGACTAAAAAGAGGGCTCTGTAAAATAAAGAACATAGCCCACCATTCAGTTCTACAAAGATCAAGTCATTAGCTGCTGTAGTTGCTGACCTACGATATGTCTTGAAAGGAATTCAGGGCAAAGATCAGGATGAAGCATTTTGGACTCTGGGAAAACTGGCAGATTAGCCCTCAAATAGTTAAATATTTTCAGGAGAAAAATTTAAGAACCCAGTTTCCTGCATTTTCCCATCCTTACCTCTTTGAAACCGTCTTCAGAGCTTTCTAGAAGACTATGGGTTATAATCTTCAGATTGACTTGAATAAAATTTTCTGTTTCTTTGTCAGATTGACTATTAATTTTTTGGTCAACAATATAATGAATAAAAACTTGTTCAGGGAGATTCACCATAAGCTATCCTTCCTGTTCTTCTTTAGAAGATCTATGGAGAAATGGAGATAGTCTTTACTAGCATAGCAAAATTTAGTGGGGCCTGGCATACTGGTTCTCATACAAAACAATTTTATCATTTGAATCACACCATTTTCAATAAAGTCTAATGATCTTTGTTAACTAGTAGATTAGACACTTACTACCTTCCACCCTTGAGCTGTTTTAATAATCTCCACTAGAATCCTTGGAGAAAGTTATCACTGGCTTTGTTGGAGAGATGGATGTAAACCAATGTACCAACCAGGTAAAAGAAAAGATGATCTTTCTGGGTGAGTCCCCAAAGTGAGAATCTGCAGAAGTGAGCTTTGAAAGTCAGGGGAAATTGCAAGACAGCAAGCAGTCAGAACTTCAGAGGAAAGAACTGGAATAGATTTTCTTAGAATATTGGTTGGAACCAGCAGCAAAGTATCCCAGTGGTCAAATAGCTTTCTGTGTCCTAACTGTACTGTCTGAATTCAAGTGGACTTCATGAATTCAACCAATCAGCACATCCATTAGATCATAGCCATTGTGGATTTGGCTTTAAAGTCAAATCCATTCCTCAAGCACATTCCTCAAGGTTCCATCTCACAGAGATGAATCCTTTCCCTGTTGCATCAATTGTTTGTTCCCATGTGGCACTAGTGGTAAAGAATTAGCTTGCCAATGCAGGAAACTCAAGAGACATGGGTTGGATCCCTGGATCTGGAGGATCCTTTGGAGTAGGAAATGGCACCCCACTTCAGTATTCTTGCCTGAAAAATTTCATTGGCAGAGGAGTCCACTGGGCTGTAGTCCATGGTATTAGAAAGCAAAGACATCACTTTGCTGACAAAGGTCCATGTAAGTCAAAGCTATGATTTTTCCAGTAATCATGTACAGATGTAACAGTTGGACCATAAAAAAGGCTAAGTGCCCAAAATTGATGCTTTTGAATTGTGGTTCTGGAGAAGATTCTTAAGAACCCCTTGGACTGCAGGGAGATCAAACCAGTCAATCCTAAAGGAAATCAACCCTGAATATTCATTGGAAGGACTGATGCTGAAGCTGATGTTCCAGTACTTTGGCCACCTGATGTGAAGAGCCAACTCAGTCAAAAAGAACCTGATGCTGGGAAAGATTGAAGGCAAAAAGAGAAGAGAAGAGGATGACAGAGGATGAGATGGTTATAAAACATCACCAACATAATGGACATGAATTTGAGCAAACTCTAAGAGATAGTGAAAGACAGGGAAGCCTGGTGTGCTGCAGTTCATGAGGCCACAAAGAATTGGACACGAGTTAGCAACTGAAAAACAAATTGGGACATTAAATTCAACTTAGAGTTTACTCTGTATTAGTCTGTTTTTTTCTTAATATTACATATATTAATTTGTCTCAATTACACAGTAATTCATATAGCAACTTATTATAAAAATAGTAAAATTTCTCAGTAAATATTTATTTAGTCATTAATTGACTAACTTTTGGGGTGCCTACTCCTCTCTGGGCACCATGCTAGGCTTTGGGGATCTGTTGCTGACACGGAGCCTGTTCTCATGGAGTTCACACTCTAGTCAGCGAGACAGATATCGAATAAATGGTCAAATGCACCAATGCAAAACTGGGATTGTGACATGCTAAGGAGAGGTGGACAATGCCGTGTACGTACTCAGTGGATGGGAACCTGTCCTATTTGGGGAAGTCAGGAAAGACTCCTGTGAGGACAGTCCTTTGAGCTGAGGAAGGAGAAGATGCATTGTGGATGGTGATGCAGAGGGTGGAGGCAGAGGGCGCAGTGGGAACTGCTGGGAGGTAGAGGCATAGGAGTCTTAGCACCTGTGGAAACCTGTGATACTTTTAGGAGTGAGGGTTGCAGAGTCCGGTGAGACAGGTAAGCAGCTTGTCTTCATTCTAAGAGGTAGAAGGCCAAAATCTGTGTTGTACAAGGAAACTCTCGCTACTGTCTGTGGAAAATGGATCAAAGCATGCCAGAGAGGGTGCTGGTAGACCAGCAAAATAACTCACAATAGTCCATGGAGGAGTCATCTAGTCCAGAAGAGGCTAATTTTAAACTGTCGGTTCAGGAACTTATATCTGAGCTGTCTTCCATCCCAGCTTGTTTAGGCACTGCTGTTTTTCTTTATTTTCCTCTTTATCCAGATTTTTTCCCTTTAGTCACCGATGCTCAGTTTAATTGCTCAAATGCATTAAGAAAGAAATGAATTGACAAAAGGTTAGTTTCTATAGCATCATTTTACTTGTGAAAGAAAATGTCTAAGTTTGGAGCTGCTGCAGCTTGTAAGTCGTTTCAGTCCTGTCCGACTGCAGCGCCATATAAAAGAACTATTAAATGTTACTGATGCATTGTTTAATATCGCTCTTGCTTCTTAAACCACAAAATACATCTGGTGACATCTGAAATTTGTTTCTTGAAATGTAACATGTGAAAAGCAGTCCTGAGTCCACTGGGATTATGAGTAGCTTCTGTTTTCTTTGTGTAGTGTGTTGGGTAAGAACACACACTCCAGACAGGCTGCCTCATTTGAATCCACTTTTGCTTACTTCACCAGCTTACCTTACAGTGCCGTTGGGAGAATTAAATAGGTTAAACCACTTAGTACAGAAGCTGGCACATAAGTGCTCTCAGTAAGTGGTCATTACTGTCATTATTTTTCTCCCAAGTGTTATTTCCTAAAAACACATATTATTATATGCAGAACTATTTTTTAACAATGATATGCTTTATTTTTATGATGATTTTCAAAAATCAATAATATTAACTTTAGTAATTGTGGTAAATAGGTTCTTGGTGTGGGATTTTATGTTTTTTAAACTTTTTATTTTGTATTGAAGTATAGCTTATTAACAAACAATGTTGTGATAGTTTCAGGTGAATAACAACGAAGGGACTCGGCCATACAGATATGTGTATTCATTCTCCCTCAATCTCCCCTCCCATCCAAGCTGGCGCATAACATTGAGCAGAGTTCCATGTGCTATACAGTAGGCCTTGTTGGTCATCCATTTTAAATATAGCTATGTGTCCAAGTTTATCCCAAACTCCCTAAGTATCCCTTTCCTCCATTCTTCCCCCATGGCAACCGTAAGTTCATCCTGTAAGTCTGTGAGTCAAACGGAGTTATTTTTAAACTGGCAACTATGACAGCATAAAAATGTTAGCAATGTTTGTCTCTAGATGCTGAGGTGAATGGTGATTTTTTTTTATCTGCTTCTTTGTATTTCACTGTATTTTCTTAGTTTCTAAAGTGAGTATGCATTGTTTTATCATCTAAAATGCTCTTTTTGTCTTCTTTATAACTTAGATTAATGCCAACAGGTAGACAGAAGCGTTAGAGAAACAGTTCTTCAGAACAACACACTGTTGCTTGAAATTTGTCCAGGTGCCTCATCAGGAATAAAGGTGACTGAGCCCAGTGACCTGCTGGTCCAAATTGGGCACACCTAGGAAACACTGTTGGCAAAATAGTACCAGCTATGCTTGCTTCTTAATACTTTTAAGCTCCCAAATAAGTCAACAACCAACTGACAGCTGTGTTGTATAAGAATTGGTGATACTACACTAATCTACTATCTACCCTGAAGCTCAGTCCCAGTAAATATTAATACTAGGAGCAGCTGAACTCTCCAGTTCTTTAATATATGAACATCAGATTAAAGCTCCACAGATGCAGTGACTTGCCTGCATCCCCAGAGTACTTTAATCCTGATATTTGCAGCCTCCATGACCATTTGCAAGGTCAAAAGGTCAAGGAGTTAACCAGATTTTATGCACCTCAGTGTGCCCCTCAGGATGATGGTTCTACTACCCTGATCCGTCTTCCAGTACAAATAGGCAGGAGACATAAACAGAATTCGGGAACCAGACCTCATAGCTGGGTTGGGACAGGTATTCAGAGAACAGATACTAGGAGAAAGGTGTATTCCAGAAAGCGGGACACACTGCCCAAGCCAGGTGAGGGGGGATTTAGCTCCTAGTAACTGGAATCCCCCAACTGATGAAGGGCAAGGCCTGGAAGGACAGAACAGGAAACACTTGGAACTCCAAGCAGTGGGATCAGGGAGGCTTGTTAGCTCATGGTAGACCCAATTTACTGGACTGGCCTCATGAGCACGACTCTTGTCCTTGATCCTCCTGGTGGAGGAAGGATTATGAGAGTTGGGAAGTCTGACAGGAAGGTCTCAAAGAGGGAGACTTGATAATGGATGGAGCACCAAGACGCAGGCCCATGAGAACATGGCAGGGGGGCAGATCTCAAAGCAGAAGCAGGAGGGCAAGAAAGTCGGCAGTGGAGATGGGTGGACATTGCAGTCAGGATTAGCCTGCACACTGGCCCAGAGCTGGGCCACCCTTCAAGGAGTAGAGGCTGGAGTGGGTGTGAATGGTGTCACAGTATGGGGGGAGCAGGAATTAAGTGGTCGGGGGACTAGGTGGAACCTGATATTAATAAAAATAGCAACTGCTCGATGAGCACCTACTGTGTGTCAGTCACTGTGCCAGGACTTTGCATGTACTTTCACTCAAAACACCCCTGTGAGGAAGGTGTAATTATCTCTATTTGATAAATGAGGAAACTGGGGCTTAGAGGATGAGTAATAGCCCAAGGTCATAGAGTTACAAAAAAGCAACCCAAAATCTGTGTGACTTCTAATCCAGGATCTTTCTACTCCAGGAACACATTTACTCCTCACTGTATCTGAGCATGGGTGACTCCGGTTTTTCTGTTTTTTGGGGTAACATCATACATGCAACCTACGATTTATGTTAAAACAGTAAAATTTCTATTCGTGGGAAAGTCAAGCCAAGCTTGGAGCTGGTAGTCTCAGTAACATATATTTGTATTTCCATATTTTAATAAGTGAACTTTGTCCTTACTTTCAGAAAACATAAACATTCCTGGTAGTAGCTTCAGAAATTTTTCTGGCCATTTTGCTAATTCTGAAAACCCTGAAAATAAAGATTAGCTGATAGCCATTGGAACCCTTTTTATACAAAACTAGAGAAGTTTTTAAAAGATCAGACACTGCGAGTTGAAGGAAATTGTCAATAGGAACAGGAATTCTGGCGGGAGAGTTTGAGGTCACAGGTTTCTGAAAGGACTTTGAGTCCTAGCTCCCTACCCACTCTTCTGTAGCAAAACTAGCAGTATCACTGCTCTCTCCATATATCACTGCCTTCTCCACTAATCAAACAGCACATAAATGAGAGCTGGCTGCATCTTTGTCTTTTACAATTCCAAATTCCAGTATCTCAGTTTAAAAATTGAATCACGACCTCACCATGACCATATTTTAGAGTCATTAGAGGAAAGCAAGCAAGGAGGGGTAAGAATGAGCCAGGTAGTAAGATCCTTAGGCCCAAACCTGTGGTCCCACAAAACTAGACTTACTGACCCCATGCAGTGAGGGAAAGCATTAAAGAGAGGGAGGAGGGAAGCATTTTGTAAAGCTTAGGTTCTTCTGAAGGATTCTGAGAAGGGCATAAGGGAAGCAGGCACAGCTCTTGTACTGAATGCTGTTTCTGCTGTGGGCTTAAGAGAAGTAAACCAACTAGATGGTGAGTACTACCAGGAATGGAGGGTGGTTTAGCAACTAGGAATCCCCAGTGAGAGATGAGAATAGTAAGATGGATTGAGGCATCCTTGAAAGGAAAGAAGCAGTCATTCAAAGAGGAGGGTTGTGGCATTTTACAGACTGGGGAGAACAATGGTTTCTGTTAACTCTGCAGCTGGCTCTCTGTTCCTCCTCCCCGGCTGACTGACAGCAGGGCTGCTTTTTTTTTTCTTTTTCAGTTCAAGATGTATTTTTTCATCTTTTAGTTCCAAATAGGATTTCCCCTTTCAAAAGGGTGGAGGCAGAACAGGGGGAGGAGAGTTGATTGATCCCCTGCTCTTCCAGCTGACCTGCCTGCACTGTGGTCTGGACCTTTCGGACTTTTCTGTTGTCACTGATGGCTGGGGCCTTCAGCCTCTCTGTATGAAGCTATGTTCGTATCATAGCCTGGATGAAACATTGAAAAACATGCTTATAAAGTTCTAAGTGACAGAAAGATGGAGGGACAGACATTTCTGGATGAGTGGACTGAGCAACACAATATGCTAAGTGCCCTCCAGGCCCAAACACCTTGAGTAAGGCATCTCCAGGCAGTATCTCTGAGTTACCATGTTCTGCTCTTTGTTTAAACCAGATCATGCTCCCTACACCCAACACACACTCCATATTTAAAACTCCTAAGTGGTTCCTAAATGATCTGGCCTCTATCTGCCTTTCTGATTTTATCTTTTTGCCTCTCTTCCCATTTCTCCCAGTAGTCCAACTGCATTGGCCTTCTTTCTGCTGTTCTTGAACGCTAACCTCATTCTAGTACTCAAGCCTTTGCTAGACTTCGCTGGAATGTGTGGTAATATGCTTACAGATATTTAAAAAAAAACAAAAAAACAGATTTTGGACAAGAGTAACTCCTCATCATTTAAGTCTCAGCTTAAATTTCATCTTTTCAAAGATACCTTTCCAGTCACTTCTGTCTAATCCCTCCCGCTAGCCCTGTCTCTCTCATTACCTCTTTAAAATATATGAATGTATATAGCAAAAGAGAAACAGGCTCACAGCTATAGAAAATAAACTAGGAGTTACCATTGGGGAGAAAGTTATGACCAACCTAGATAGCATATTAAAAAGCAGAGACATTACTTTGCCGACTAAGGTCNGGGGAGAGGGGAGGGGCAAGCTAGGGGTATGGGATTGATACAAACCACTATGTTATCAACCAGATGTAACAAGGACATATCTTACAACACAGGAAATTATAGCCATTATTTGGTTTAATGGAGTATAATCTGTAAAAAATACTGAATCACTACATTGTACACCTGAAACTAATATACTATTATAAATAAACTGTTCTTTTTTTCCCCTAAGAATTGAAACAGAGAGAACTCTCCAACAGACACAACTCTCCAACTCTCATGGGTCTTGCTTCCATGTCTTATTAGCCTTGTGCCCTCAGAAAAGTTAATTAGCCTCTAAAAATCTCAGCTCCCTCTTCTAAAAAATAAAGAGTAAAATAATGCTTAGTGCCTGAGTTTGTTATGAGGACTAAAAGATTTGTAAAGCATAGTGTCTGGTATGTGGAAAATGTACAATAAGTGATGCCAAAAAATAATAAGCTGAATTTCAAATGTTAAAACTCGAAACCAACACAAGAATATGGAATAATACAGCAAAGGAACATACAGAGATGACTACATCATAAAGGGAAATGCATGATCAGAGACAAACTGTAAGTTACCATCAGTCTATATATTGTGAAAATACGACATAGGTTTTCTAAAGTATGGAAATGATAACCTCATTTCCACTATAAGGAGGTTTTCTGAGTAGATTTGTCATTTTTACTTTGTTTCAAGAAAATGGAAGGCATATCCAGATCACTCAAGGAGCAGGGGCAGGGTATTTCTTATGCCTAAGAAAGAACCCTGACTGTAGACACTTTATGAGTGTTACTCAGAATGGTCTGTAAGGACAGAGTTGTTAACTAAGCTACCCCATAAAATTCTAAAGTTGCGGCCTCTGCCTAGCGGCACACAAGGATGCAAAGCTGACAAATCACGCATGGCTGCCTGCCACCCACCTCAGGTAAGAGACCAATCAGCAGATTGCTGTGTGAGGCAGCTCATACTGTTAACTCCACTTAAAAACTGACTTTGAAGCAAGGTCAAGAGAAATGCTAGATTGCATGTACAATGAGTATCTGAGGACAGCCTTGAATTAAATCTTCACACACATCAGCCTCATTTTTCTCTCCAGGGCTCTGGAAGTCCTGCAGAAACATAAATTTCCTGTCCTCTTGTACTTCCCTTCCATCGCCCCCAATTCCCACTCCTGCCCAGCCCCAAGTAGATTCTTCAGAATTCAGTAAATCATAATCTATTTATTCAGTCCACAGACATAATAGAAGTGTCTGCTGTGTACCAAGCACAGTAGTAGGTGCTAGAGATATAAATATGAATCAAGCAGAGTATCTGCATATGAGTAGCTCACATCCTGGTTTGGGGAAACAGAAATGGAAACAAACTGTCACACTATAATTTGCTCCTTGCTTTAATAGTTCTCTGACAGCATGAAGGAGTATGTCAAGGCTGTATATTGTCACCCTGCATATTTAACTAAATGCACAGTACATCATGTGAAATGCCAGGCTAGATGAAGCACAAACTGGAATCAAGATTGCCAAGAGAAATGTCAATAACCTCAGGTATGCAGATGACACCACCCTTACGTCAGAAAGCAAAGAACTAAAGAGCTTCTTGATGGAAGTGAAAGAGGAGAGTGAAAAAGCTGGCTTAAAACTCAGCATTCAAAAAACGAAGATCATGGCATCTGGTCCCATCACTTCATGGCAAATAAATGGGGAAACAATAGAAACAGTGACTTTATTTTGGGGGGACTGCAGATGGTGACTGCAGCCATGAAATTAAAATGCTTGCTTTTATTAAAATTAAATGCTTGCTCCTTGGAAGAAAAGCTATGACCAACCTAGACAGCATATTAAAAGCAAAAACATTACTTTGCCAACAAAGGTCCATCTAGTCAAAGCTATGGTTTTTCCAGTAGTCATGTATGGATGTGAGAGAAAGCTGAGCACCGAAGAATTGATGCTTTTGAACTGTGGTGTTGGAGAAGACTCGAGAGTCCCTTGGACTACAAGGAGATCCAACCAGTCCCTCCTAAAGGAGATCAGTCCTGACTATTCATTGGAAGGACTGATGTTGAGCCTGAAACTCCAATACTTTGGCCACCTGATCCGAAGAACTAACTCATTGGAAAAAGACCCTGATGCTGGGAAAATTTGAAGGCAGGAGGAGAAGGTGATGACAGAGGGTGAGATGGTTGGATGGCATCACTGACTCGATGGATATGAGTTTGAGTAAGCTCCAGGAGTTGGTGCTGTCCATGGGGTTGCAAAGAGTCAGACATGACTGAGCGACTGAAATGAACTGAACTGAACTGACGGCATGAAGGTAGAGTTGGCCATTCTGCTTTGAGAATGTGGGAAAGCCCCTCAAAGATGGTGATTCTTGATTTGAGTGTTGCGAGATGAGCCTGAGTGCTTAAGGGTGAAGCCAGGGAAGATCATTCTAAGCAGAAGAAGCAAGTGCAGATAAGTATGTGGTTGACATGCAGGCTCTGGGTGGACAGGGAGGCCGAAAAGGTTGGCTGAAGAGTGGCTGTAACAACCGGAACATGTGAATGTGAAATTCAAAGTTAAACCATGTTTTGCTTCAGCTCTGAATTTTGGAATTGGAAGGGATCTTAGGGATTATGTAAATAAACCTCATAGAGGCTGAGGGTACTTAATGACTTGTATACAGTAGGACCAGAAGCAATCTGCTGGGAGGAGAAAATATTTTCCCCTTCCCCTCTTAATTCTTTTGGTTGGTTGAATAATTAAAATGATATGACAGATAAACAGATGAAAAAAATTTAATTATGAATGTACTGTGCTTAGCTGCTCAGTTGTGTCTGACTCTTTGCAACCCCATGGACTATAGCCAGGCTCCTCTGTCCATGGGGATTCTCCAGGCAAGAGTACTGGAGTGGGTTGCCATTTCTTTCTCCAGGGATCTTCCCAACCCAGGAATTGAACCTAGGTCTTCTGCATTGCAGGTGGATTCTTTACCATCTGAATCGCAGAGAAGCCCATGATGTACAGGGAATCCAAATAAATACAGGAGATTCCAGAGAGTAAAATGAGGTCATCCTGCACCAAGGAGACGAGAGTAGAAGTCTGGGACTTGAAAAATAAAGAAGGAAATTCATAAGAAGAATGAAGAGAGCAGATGTTTAGTAAATACACATTTACTGGGACAAACAAACAATGGGACACAGAGGAGAATTTTAACAGGCTTTTCTAGGCTCCTTCCCGTCCACCACACCTATTTCATATCATACTATAGATCAGCAGTCCCCAAACTTTTTGGCACCAGGGATCTGTTTTGTGCAAGACAACTTTTCCTCAGACTGGCAAAGGGTGGGGTGGCTTGGAGATGATTCAAGCACATTATATTTCTTATGCACTTTAAGGCTGCTGCTGATTTCAAAGGAGGTACTGGTTCTTAGCTCAGAGGTGGGGATGCCTGCTATAGATAACTCTGGTGATATTTCTTTTTTCTGGAATAGGCCCTCTGTCTAAATTCTTTTAGGCAGGTAAAGTGAGAGTTGATAAGAAAAACTTCCCAAGCCTTGCATTTCTTCCTCATGTCAAGAGACACATTTTAGGTTGGTCAATTCTCCTTCCTTACCGATCTCTCCCACACAAGGTCTGCTCCTTCCTCTGAATCCTGCAACCATGACTCCTGGCATCAACCTGGAATACTGGTCCTACAAAGCCTGGAAATTGGGTCTCTCAGAGCTCAACTTGGAAGTGAAAGTATAGAGTTTAGACATGTGTGTCCATTCATTAACTATGCTTATTGACAAATATTTTATATACATTGTTATCACACTTCAGTTTAGTCTCTCAGTCGTGTCCATCTCTTTGTGACCCCATAAATCGCAGCATGCCAGGCCTCCCTGTCCATCACCAACTCCCGGAGTTCACCCAAACTCATGTCCATCAAGTCAGTGAGGCCATCCAGCCATCTCATACTCTGTCGTCCCCTTCTCCTCCTGCCCCCAATCCCTCCCAGCATCAGAGTCTTTTCCAGTGAGTCAGCTCTTCGCATGAGGTGGCCAAAGTACTGGAGTTTCAGCCTCAGCATCAGTCCTTCCAATGAACACCCAGGACTGGTCTCATTTAGGATGGACTGGTTGGATCTCCTTGCAGTCCAAGGGTCTCTCAAGAGTCTTCTCCAACACCACAGTTCAAAAGCATCAATTCTTCGGTGCTCAGCCTTCTTCATAGTCCAACTCTCACATCCATACATGACTACTGGAAAAACCATAGCCTTGACTAGATGGACCTTAGTCGGCAAAGTAATGTCTCTGCTTTTGAATATGCTATCTAGGTTGGTCATAACTTTTCTTCCAAGGAGTAAGTGTCTTTTAATTTCATGGCTGCAGTCACCATCTGCGGTGCTTTTGGAGCCCCCCAAAATAAAGTCTGACACTGTTTCCACTGTTTCCCCATCTATTTCCCATGGGACCGGATGCCATGATCTTCATTTTCTGAATGTTGAGCTTTAAGCCAACTTTTTCACACTTCAAAGACTGTTTAAAGGAGAATATATTGGTTTCCCATTGCTATTGTAACAAAGTACCATAAATTTGATGGCTTATACATGTTTATGTATTTTCTTAAATTTCCGAAGCCAAAAGCCATAGTCGTTTTCACTGGGCTAAAGTCATGGTGTCAGCAAGGCTGGTTTCTTCCAGAGGCCGCCCACCTTCCTTGGCTGTGGCTGTATCACACAGGTCCCCGCTGCTGGCACCACAGGGCCTGCTTCTTTGACCGGCTTGCTGCCTCCTTCTAAGGTCGCTTGTGATTACATGTAGGGTCCAAGTGGATAATCCAGGCTGATCTCCCAGATTTAAGATTCTTAATCACATGTGTAAGTCTCTTTTGCCACATAAGGTAATATTGTTGCCACATAAGGTAATAAGGCTCTGGGGCTTAGGGGGTGAATATTTTCAGGGGGAGAGAGGATTCTTTAGTGTAACACAGGGAGCCATATTCTTTGTTCTTGAATTGGAAGCAGTTGACACACAGCTGTTGTTGGCTGGGGACTTGGGAATTTAGGGAGGAGGACTGGGACAAGTAACCCTCACTAGTCCTCAATCTCTGAAAAATCAGATAACCTGAGGTGTTTGTTGGGAAGAAGGCAAGAAATCTTTTCTCTCTCTGCCATAATAAATGTCATCCAAGTTGAATTAACATTGTATTGTTTCTTTTGGGCAGCAAACTGAATGTAAAAATGTTATATTAATCCAACAAGTCAATAGGGAAGTGTCTATTTTAAGGTCTAACCATCATAAGATAAAATGTTTAGTTAGCTAGAGTGAAGAGGATAAATAAGATTTAATGTCTTCAACATTAGCAGTCAGTTTTTGCTGTTTAGAGTTTGAAAAGTATCTGATTCTTTATTCTAAATTCCAATCTTTGGTTTTAACTGTGTAATTCAGCTGCATGGAAAACCAAAATACTGTTAGCAGAAAAGCATGAGAACAAGGAAGGCTGATTTTTTCACAGGCAGTGTGCCCAGATGAAGACTTCCCTCACGTCATATTCTTTCAACCACTTAGGTGTAAGAGGAATCCTCTTTCATTGGAGAAAATCAAAGTGGGTCTTCCCATATTCTTCTGGTTATTTTGTCATTGGATTCAACCTGACAAGCTAATAACATAAGGATTAAACATTGAAGTGTATAGTCAATATGAGCAGTGTTTTAAGTTAAAACTCATGTTTTAAAAGTTAAATGAAAAATAAAATCAAATAGGAAAGTCAAAAAAAACCCTTGAAGTCTAATAATTTTTTTAAATCACAAAATACATATGTATTGGTGACTTTAAGTTTCTTCTTTCACCGTTGATGGGTTTTTTAAAATATATATCTAAAGTTTCATGATTAAAAAATAGCCTAACACAGAAGTCAGCAAACTGTTTTGGTAAAAGGTTAGATATTTTAGGCTTTGTGGGTCATGTCTCTGTTGCAACTACTCACTTCCGCCCTTGTATTGCAGAAGTAGTCAGATGATATATAAATGAATTAATATGACTTTATATAAATAAAACTTTTATGGACCCTGAAATTTGATTTTTACAGAATTTTCAGGTATCACAAAATATTATTTTTTGAATTTCCTCTCAATCATGCGTGTAAAACTGTAAAAAAAAAATCATTCTTAGCTCACAGGCCATACAAAAACTACAAAACTGAAGAAAAGGATGACATTGGACTGGCAGTGATTTCGTAGATATGACATTAAAAGCATAGACAAATGGGACTATACCAAACAAACTTCTGTGCATCAAGGACACAATTAATAAAGTAAAAAGAACCTATGGAATAGAATAAAATATTTGCAAATCATATTTCTGATAAGTGGTTAATATCCAGAATATATAAAGAATTCTACAACTCAACAATAGAAATCACTCAATTTAAAAATGGGCAAAGGAGTTCAACAGAAATTTCTCCAAGATGGTATATATTAATAAACAGCCAACAAGTATACAAAAAGATGTTCAACATCCCTAATCACCAGAGAAATGCAGATCAAAATCACAACAAAATATCACCTCATACCCTATTATCAATAAAACATGGCTACTATCAATAAAACAGAAATGACAAGTTATGAAGATATGGAGATATTGACACACTTGTGCACTATTGGTGGAACTGTAAAATGATGTAGTCACCATGGAAAGTATAAAAAAATTAATAAACCTCAATTAAATAGAGTTGGGAGACCAGAAGGGGAAGCTGTCACACAGTATGATGATAGCAGAGCCCAGTGGAAAGGAGAAAGACTCTTCTTTCCTGGCAAGGATTCAGCCAATGAAAAGTCATGAACTCTTTGTTTCCTGAGCCCTCCCAACTCCCTTTCCGCCCCCATGAAAGGATGCCCCTTCCATTGCTCTCCTGGGACTTGCACATGGCTCACCATGGTTGCAGACCTTGGTTGCAATTCTCTGCTGACCCCAAATAAACCCATCTTTTCTGGAGAAATATCTGACAGTCTTATCTGTAGGAGCAGCCCAAATGTCCATTGATGGATGAATGGATAAATAAAATATGGCAAATACATACAATGGAATACTATTCAGCCTAAAAAAGGAAGAAAATCTTGTCACATGCTGTAACATGGATGAACCTTGAGAAAATCACACTAAGAGAAGTAAGGCATGGGAAAGAAGGCAGTCATAAAAAGACAAATATTGGATAATTCCATTTGTTTCTGTGTTGCTGAAGGGAGCAAGGATGATTCCATTTGGATGAGGTTTTTGAATAGTCAAATCCACCTAAACAGAAAATAGGACAGTGGTTACCAAGGCCTGGGAGTTGGGGAGGGAAAGAGAGTATCGTTTAATGAGTATAGAATTTTAGATTTGCACAATGAAAACATCCTAGAAATCTGTTGGCCAACAATGTGAACATATGTAACGCTACTGAACTGTACCTTTAAAAATTTCCACCTTAACCATTTTAGTTATGTGTTTTTTTTACCACAATACAAGAAATGAAAAAGTACTACTATAATGTAAAATTAGTGGATTTTATATTCTGAGAACTAGTTTGAATCAGAACCAAAACAAACTAGGGGGCAGGTTAGACCTGGTCTTCGAGTCAACTTTGGTTGATCATTGGCCTAATGTAATCCAACTTAAACCCTGTAATCAGCATGCAGTCTTTCCATATTTAACCCGCCCCCCCGAATCTTTTTTATTAGAGTCATTGAATGTTGCAACTGTAAGTGGCCATAGAGACTTGGTCATTTTGGAGGGTAGGAGTCGGCGCCTGGTGATGTGAGATGGGTATTTTCCAAGGTCAAAGAGGTAGTTAATGGCAGATTTAGACGTTAGCTGCCTCATTGTTATTTGGAGTTATCTATAATAAAGGTCTGTCTGGTCAAGGCTATGTTTTTTCCTGTGATCATGTATGGATGTGAGAGTTGCACTGTGAAGAAAGCTGAGCACCAAAGAATTGATGCTGTTGAACTGTGGTGTTGGAGAAGACTCTTGAGAGTCCCTTGGACTGCAAGGAGGTCCAACCAGTCCATCCTAAAGGAGATCAGTCCTGGCTGTTCTTTGGAAGGAATGATGCTAAAGCTGAAACTCTGGTACTTTAGTCACCTCATGTGAAGAGTTGACTCATTGGAAAAGATTCTGATGCTGGGAGAGATTGGGGGCAGGAGGAGAAGGTTACGACAGAGGATGAGATGGCTGGATGGCAGCACCGACTCGATGGACGTGAGTTTGAGTGAACTCCAGGAGTTGGTGATGGACAGGGAGGCCTGGCATGCTGCAATTCATAGGGTCGCAAAGAGTTGGACATGACTGAGCAACTGAACTGAACTGATAGATTCTTAATGTTCATGCAAACAATTTTTGATTTAACTGGAGGTGAATGCAACAGTTAATTCCACAGGTGCTGCTATAAATACACATTGAATTAAACTCCCCTAGTAAGTAGACACAGAAGGCAATGGCACCCCACTCTAGTACTCTTGCCTGGAAAATCCAATGGATGGAAGAGCCTGGTGGGCTGCAGTCCGTGGGGTCACTAAGTTGAACACGACTGACTGACTTCACTTTCACTTTTCACTTTCATGCATTGGAGAAGGAAATGGCAACCCACTCTAGTGTTCTTGCCTGGAGAATCCCAGGGACGGGGGAGCCTGGTGGGCTGCTGTCTATGGGGTCGCACAGAGTCGGACACAACTGAAGCAGCTTAGCAGTGGCAGCAGCAGTGAGTAGTCACATGGTGTTCTAGTCCTCTGTGCCTTTAGGCTTGGAGTTGGGAAAATAAAGGACAATACTGATTGCAGAACTCACTTTACAGATGAGCTATTGTGCTAAAATTGATGTATATGTGGTTTTACAGAAGTTATTTAAGTAGAGCCTAAGATTTTGTGAAGTATTTAAAATAAGCTCATTTAATACTAGTCTCCAGAAACATTACCTTGGCCCACCTAACCACTTAAGGGAGCTGTGTAAATTTGCTCCTCTTCTTTACAACATTAATTAACATTAAAAAAAGAAGTAATGTTTTTAAAAAATTCAACAGTAAAGATCTCATAGGCTTTATTCAATGATTCATGAATTTGGCAGCATCCAGAAAGAAGCTCCAAGGCATTGTACAAAATTAAAGAACTTTACAGGCAGAAGGGAGTGGACCTGGAAGTCATACTAGCGGAAAGTGAATTGGTTGTGACAAGGTCACTTTCCTTTAGGGGATGATGTGGGTCTGGGTGTGTCGGTCATGACATAGATATATCAGGCTGATTATCTCACTAGTGCTGACCAGGTGATTCCTCGATTGACTGGTTTAAGATTCCACTTCCGGGAGAGGCTGACATTATTAGTTTCCGTTTGGTGATGTGGACCTAAGCATTAAGTGACTCCATTTTAGGCCTGTTGTCTTATTTTTAACAGTGACAAGTTAAAAGACAAACCATTATATGCCAAATGCCTGACTTTCTAGGGGTCACCAAAGAGCGAAGGACATATAAAACCCAGTTCAGCAGGCCAGGATCTAAAATTAAACCATCAGTGAAATGCAAGAGGCACAGCGCTCTGTACTGTGAAGCAGGACAAGGTAGGTTTTGCCTGGAATGATAAAAATTGGTATACTAAACAGCTTTTCATTGTCAAGAAAAATTAAGCTTTAGAAGTGTAGGGGAAGCACACTGACTGAAACTGCCCACCCTGGCCAGGCACCATAGTAGCTATTTGCATTAGTTTTTTACAGAAAGAGGTCCTGGTAAGGAACAGGGAACTAATAAGCCACCACCAACCAGAAGGGTTCGTGAGAGGTCAAAAGGAGACACCATATGTCTGGCCACCTCCCAGAAGCCTTCTGTCTGGCATCCATGTTGGCTGGACAAGGCATGCACCACCAGGAAGGACTCTGAGTCAGAATGATTGGCTAAAGACAACCCAGAAATTAATCCCATCACCATAAAACCCAAAAGCAGAGCAGTTCTCCTGGGTTCCCTTACCTTGTTGCTCTCTGCTCAGGTGCCTTCTTCCAATAAAGTTTCTTGCTTTGTTAGCACATGTCTCCTCCAACAATTCTTTTCTGAGTGTTAGACAAGAGCCCACTCTTGGGGCCCTCGGCAGGGGGGGCTTTCTACAACAGAAGTAGAGTAGAAATGGCAACATAATCCATAAAGTTTATGTGATATTCCAGAGTTTAGAAAGCATAAACATTAATGCAGTGCATGAGCCTAGGCAATATCTTAGTTTAGGGGAAAAAAAGGCTTAAAAGACCTTCTTGGGACAATCACATAACTTGAAAATGGACTGGATACTAAATACCATCAGGGAATTGTCTTAGATGTGGTACTGGTATTGTGATTTTGAGGCGAATGTTCTTATTTTTTTAGAAGACACAGGCTGAAGTATTTAGGGGTGATTGATTTGATACCTGCAATTTATTCAGACAGTATAACAAAAAGGCATCTCTATTTTCTGTATATTTGAAAATCATCAGAAAGAATTGGGGAGAGGGGGCGGAGGGCAAGGGCACTGTGAAGACCTCCTGAGCTATCAGTAGGTTCAATTTGTAGTTTGGTTTTGTAGCGCTGTTTCTTTTCCCTGCTGCAGCGAGGAACACTGTGACCCAGGAACAAGCAGCTCTTAATCACCCTTAAGTCAATAAGGTTCAGCTGCAAGCTCCCCGCGGGGGTAAAAGTCCACACCTGATATAATCTGCTTTACATTCCTACGCTATTACACTTGGCACGTTCACCTTCAAATTGCAAAGTAATTTGTTTTCCATTTTCCCGCAGTTGTATCTGCATTCGGAGGCCCAGGCAGAAGGCATTTCTTTCTGGCCCGTGAACACCCAACCACTCATTGTTGAATTCTATTTGCATCTGTCTGTACTTTAAAACGCTTTAAAAACCAATGAATTGCATCCTGCAACTCAAAAATGAAAACTTGGGAAAAAGTTAAGAATCTTAATCTGGTGGTATTTGGTCATCACCGTATCTTGCTACCTAAGCTTCCCTGGTGGCTCAGACAAAGCGTCTGCCTGCAATGCGGGACACCCAGGCTCGATTCCTGGGTCGGGAAGATCCCCCGGAGAAGGAAATGGCAATCCACTCCAGCACTCTTGCCTGGAAAATCCCATGGACGGAGGATCCTGATAGGCTACAGTCCATGGGGTCGCAGAGAGTCGGACACGACTGAGCGACTTCACTTTCACTGGCCTACTAGGATAGCGCAGGCTAAGAACCGCCACCACGATTCCATTTAATTTTAGCAATTAGGGCGGCTGATCCGGGAGCTGTTCAAGCTATTTGCAAGCTAGCGTCTGGTCTAGGACAGGATAGTATGCTGTCAGAAGGGCTTGTGCGGAGGGCGAGTGGGGCAAGGACAGGGGCCGGGCCGGGAGGGGCGTAGCGTGCCGCGGCACCTCCTTTACCAACACGGCCTAGCCGCCGGGGTCCGGCCATCTTGGTAAAGGCCAGAGCAGCGGCCAGCCGGGGGCTGCCAGGTTCGAAGGTCACAATGAGTGAGTGATCGGGCGNCAGGGATCCAACCCACACCTCCTGCATTGCAGGCTGATTCTTTACCCCTGAGCCAGCTGGGAAGCCCAAATAAAGCAGTAAGTGAACTCATCTGAGAAGAACATAGAGCAAGAAGAATGACGGGCTGAGGCAGAGCCCTGGGGCGCCTGAGGTCCTTGGGGCAGACAGGACAAGGAGTCTCCAGAGCAGTGGCCGGGGAGCTAGGATGCAGACCCAGAGAGTGCAGTGGGAAGCTGGGAGTGATCAGCAGTGATGACAGGTGTGTGAGAGACAAGCAGGGTGAGACCAGGAATGGTCTCGGGGAGGGAGCAGCTGGCAGCAGCCCCACGCTGGCCCTCGTTCTGAACTTTTGGACACCGTGATCCTCATGTTGTCCCAGCGAGTCATCTACCCAACAGCCCTTGCCTGAGGGTGTCCCGTCCAGCAAGTGCGGCCGCCCTCCACCCTCCAGGACGGCTAGCCGCTTCCCGCTCTCTGTTCCCGGTTCCTGTTCCCGGTTCCTGTTCTCTGGCTCCCCAGCTTCCCGTGCAGAGGGTAGCTGCTGTCTCCCTGCCTGTGTCCCTGCGCCTCGTGGCTTCATCCTGCCACCTCGAGTTCCCGGAGCAGCCTCAGTGAATACAGAGTGGATGGAGAAAGTTCTCGAGGCCTGCAGGGCCTCTGTTCCCCACTCAAACCATAGGTCTTATGATGTGACACCACCTGCCTGGCCCCAGGGTGGGTGAGGATCTAATACCCGCCCAACCTCCTCAGCTCCGGGAGGAACATCAGAAGGGGGCCACGCCAGGGGCTTCTGGGGATTTGGGGACAGAATCTGGGGCAGGCGAAATGTAAGGAAGGAGCAGGCTCAGCGCCTGTCGGGTGGCGGCCACCTTCATCCCAGGCAAGGGTGGGAGGTGAGTCTGCGGCCCAAGGAGAGGCTCTCCTCGTGTGTCCCCCTCTGTGAGGGCGTGATGACTTGATCCCACGAGGCCCCACACCCACCCCCTCACTTGCACCCTCAAATGCCGGCCTGACTGTTCTTGTCTCTGGTAACAGGTTGATGTCCGTGGAGGAGGAGCTGAAGAAGGACCACGCTGAGATGCAGGCAGCTGTAGACTCCAAACAGAAGATCATTGACGCTCAGGTGTGGGGCTCCGGCCTTTAGGACAGCCACGGGTGTTAAGGGACCCGGGATTAGGAGGGGGCGGCTTTGCTGCTGCACATCCTCAGCCATACCCCACTGCAGAAGCGAAGGAGAATAGGCGATCGGGATCTCCGCCCCAAGAAGTCGGAGTCAAGGGTCTCAGTGGACCACAAGCTCACTAGGACAGGCTTTGAAAAGGGTGGGGCCGCTCCTCCCCTGCTTGGGCAGCTTAGTTAGGTATTGCCTTTCACCAGGTGTTCTGACCAGAGGAGAAGCTGTTGGGAGGGGAAAGGGGAAGGCTGGGTGACAGCAGGCTGGCGACAGGGAGCAGGGGAGCTCTTGTTCAGACCCTTGGCTTCCCAACTGCATTGAGGGGGGAAGACAGTGGAGAGACTGACTTCCGGTCTCCTTCATCCAGGCCTGTGCCCTTTTCCTCTGCAGGGCCAGTCCTTGCTCAGTCAGGAAACTGCACAGGCTGATGTGAGCTGTGACCTCTGTGTTACACACACGTGCACACATGCACACACACGCACATGAGTGAGCGTGCCTGCCCTCGGGGCTTCAAGGAGCTGGCACATGACTCCACTAGGGCCACTCGTTGGGGTGAGAAGCAGGTAATGAGGTAGGGACACGAGGAAGGCGGACTCGGCGAGGTCCTCTCCCAGGAGGGCGAGCTGCCTCCTCCCGGCTTCAGGAGCTCTGCATCCTGGGTGTTTGTCCTCCCAGCCACCTCCCTCCCCGCTCTTCCTGTAGGCAGCCACAGCTCTGGGGAGACCCCTTTTCCCGGCACGGACCCCACGCNCCAGGAGGGCGAGCTGCCTCCTCCCGGCTTCAGGAGCTCTGCATCCTGGGTGTTTGTCCTCCCAGCCACCTCCCTCCCCGCTCTTCCTGTAGGCAGCCACAGCTCTGGGGAGACCCCTTTTCCCGGCACGGACCCCACGCCCCGCCCCCCACCTTGGGCTGCCCGTGGCTCAACGCCTGCTGACGCCCTCTTTGTTCGCAGGAGAAGCGCATCGCCTCACTGGACGCGGCCAACGCGCGCCTCATGAGCGCCCTGACGCAGCTGAAAGAGAGGTACAGCATGCAAGCCCGTAACGGCCTCTCCCCCACCAACCCCACCAAACTGCAGATTACTGAGAACGGCGAGTTCCGAAACAGCAGCAATTGTTAACCTGCCCAAGGAGGGGAGGACTCTGGTGGCCCAGGGCGGGGTCTCGGCCTGGGGAGGAGCAGCGCCGGGGCCCAGAGGCCGAGGCTCGCCTCCCTCTCTCCACCCGTGGCCCAGGAGGCGGCCGCAGAGGGAGCCGTGAGAGACTGACGCAGCGCAAGCGGGGGACACCGGCCCGCTCCCCCGAGAAGTGTGTTGGGCGCAGGCTGGGGAGTGGGCNTTCCTCTCAGTCCCCGGGAGGAGCGATCCTCACGCCCCGGCCTGGGGCTGCTTGGCTTCTTCGGCGGAGTCGAGCGGGCTGTGGGTGGATTCCTGCTCCCGAGCCCTGCCTCATCTCGGAGATGCTGCACTTGTGAATGGTAGGGCTTCGTTTGAATTTGTGCGGAGCCCGCATCTCTGCGCTGCGTGTTTGAAGAGCCACAGAGTTGTTGTTTTTCCCGCGCTTGGGAGAGTAGCCGTCTCTGGATTTGTTAAATATAGGTCCAAGCTTCTCTGCAGTTCACGAGGTAGCTTCACCGACTGGAATATATGTGGGTGTCTTTTGGTGTATGTAAATGAGTGGTTAGACGACTTCCTTAGAACAATTTATTTCTGCTTCACCTGTAGTACTTATTTCTAAAAATTCGTTCCGACAGGTTTCTCCCCATTTATTTTGAAAGTTAACCACGGAAAGGAAATGAAGAGCTAAAGTTTGGAGCGAGGTGCGGCGAGGTGGCAGAAGACGGTGCCTTCTTTTTTTTGTTTTTGTTTTTTGACCGTGCTTTCTTGTCTTCTGTTTGGTGGTTTGTTTCTCAAGTTGAGTGTTACTGCAGGCTTTTCAAAACAGGTATTCAGATAGTTTTTCCCCCCTCCTTTGACTAGAACTCGCTATAATCTTGGTAGTTGAGATCAATACGTTTCTACAGGCTTCTGAGTCTAATGCATCATATCTCTTTTGTACCTGGAAAATTCTAGTATGAGAAAAGTTAACCTTTAAAACGTCACTTGATTTTTGGTTTTTCCTTTACTGCAGTTGTTCTGTATATGTTATAATATGACTCACCTGGTTTACTTTGGCTAATTAACATCAAGTGTTTGCTAGTTGATNTAATGCATCATATCTCTTTTGTACCTGGAAAATTCTAGTATGAGAAAAGTTAACCTTTAAAACGTCACTTGATTTTTGGTTTTTCCTTTACTGCAGTTGTTCTGTATATGTTATAATATGACTCACCTGGTTTACTTTGGCTAATTAACATCAAGTGTTTGCTAGTTGATAATTCTGGTTAATGTATTGAGAAAGTGATTCCTTGAAATACAGCTCTCTGAAAGTTAAGAAATAGTTTCCATCTTTGTTAAGAATGAATATCTAGCAGTTCCATTTATATTTTGGTTTCATTGGTTTTGATTTAGCCTCAGACATCCATATTGTTTAGGAAGAAGTTATGTAATGTTTAAAAAGAAAAGATTACCAGTTTCCCACAGTAGTCTGAATTTGTTGGAAGAAAATTTCAGTCTGTTAGAGAAGAAATTTAGGTCTTGTTTAAAATTTAAGAGCGATACTGACTTCAAAATGTTTTAAGTGAAAATATAGTCACAATTTTCAGATTTTATTTAATTACATTCTTTAATTACATTACAGGTCTTCCTGCTGCAAGAATTTTGTAGTCTCAAAAAGACGGTAATACTTAGTGTATTTCTCATACTCTTATTTTCATTCAGCGTCTCACATTTCATATTGCAAAATTTAATTATGAAATTAATTCAGTTATAACTATATGAAGGACATTTTAATGTAAGCATTCCTTAGGGTTTGGGTTTTAGTTATACTTTCTATGATAGAGTCATCTTGTATGAAAAGGGTGTTATGTTAATTTTGAGTATTAGTGAACTTGGGAAATTGGGGCGATTTTTAAGAGCATTTTTGTCTGTGTTTGAAAAAGTATTGCTTGTCTTTAATTTGTGTTTCATTCTGCTTTTTCTTTGTAGTGGTAGACAGCTGTAATTATAGTGAGTTTTTCCATTCTATTCTATTCTTTTTTTCTTTGTAAATTAGAATATGCCTGTAGGTGGTTTGTGTTGATCTGGGCATTTTAGATTAAAATGCATACAGGTAAGAAATGTTTTCATTGAAGTATTACTGGGGAAATGCACTGCGCACACAATTTAGCCTGAAGGCCTGAAGGCATGCGTAAAACTGGTATTTAAAGAATCACCCATGTGATTTCCAGTCTAAGTCAAATAGTGTACTATTTCAGATGCTAAAATACTGAAGACTTCTACCTTTCTATATTTATAGTGCTTTCCTTGACTTGTCTTTTGAATTTAATAACCATTGATTGTGTATTTAAATATTTTAATTAACAGACTTTGTGACAGATTATGCATGAACTTATACATCTCAGGGGCAGTATTGTTACGTCAGAGATACAGTCTTTGCCAACTCAGTTGTTTAAATAATGTATTGTTGCAGAAACCAGAAATCGAGAAACCAAGCACCATACTCAGGGAACTCAGGTTTATTACACTGGCGGGCCCAGAGGAGTTAACACTCTGAGCTCTGAGCCCTGAACAAAGGGGTTACAGAGTTTTTATAGACAGACTATAGTGGGCAACACTAGCTGCTAACAGGCTGGTTTAAACTAAAGGGTTTTGTGCGCACAGGAACAGCAGTCAAGATGGGGAAGGGGATGCCTGACCTTTACACGGACAGGTGTGATTAAGTAGATTTCCAGGGGCTGTGCAGTTGCAAAAAGCAGGACAAGGGTGAGTGAGATAAGCTCCAGTTCCTAGTATTCCCCACTTTCTGAGACTGCGTGACCTACAAGATCCAGACTTTGCAAGGAGCAAGCTGAGTTACAGGGGCAGAAGGAGCAAGAGATTATGTAAAATTTTAACTTTTCCTCTTCATTCTCCCGTCTTGATGCTTCTATCATTCATTGCAGAAAGCATCATCTCATGTTTTGGTAGGACATTCAGAGCTCTCCATTGTTTAGGGGGCTATATTGAGCTATTATTATATGTAAATTTATGGATTCAATCCGAGAGGTTATGATCCTGGTAATTGTATTGAGGATACAAGGGCCAAACAAGAGCACCGCAAAGAGCGAAAGAGAGGACCTGTTGAAGGGAGAAGCCATGACCCCCAGCTCCAGATATTGTTTCAGTTACCCCAGGAATTAGCTAGTTTCTCCTTTCTATGATTCCTTCCCTTAGCTGATGGGCCATGTCTCTGACTATTTCTGATTGATTACATGCTGCTTTTAGCAACAGTTTTCATTCAAGAAAAGGCAGATTCCTCCCTTTTTGGCTGTCAGTAGGCCTAGCTCTCTCCTACTTTGTAAAACCACCTCAGCCAGGAAGCCTAGTTGGTCCTGTAATGAAGACAACAGCAATAATACCAATTAGGGTTAGAGGCCAGGTTTGACAGTGAAAAATCCATCGATATTTTGATAGCTGGATCCTAAAGCTTCGGCTGTGTGTTGACCAGCCTGCTGCTGGAGTGTGACTGGAGCAAGACTGGAGAATCCTCAAGCTTCTGCCGTGTGTTGACTAGTCAGCTTCTGGAGTGACTAGAGCAGGACTCAGCATCCTGCATGGGGAAAGGCTGTTGTCTTTGGAACCGGACCTTGAGGAGGTTTTGGGGGGCTTTCCAGGTGTCTTCATCACAGGAAGTCGTTGCCTTCTTGACTCTGGTGTGGTGGATCCAAGGAATGACACCTATAATTTTAACAGCAGTAGGGGTTGCCAGGACGGCCATGTGAGGGCCTGTCCAAACTGGCTGAAGTGGTTCCTTTATCCAGTCTTTAACCCATACCTCATCTCCGGCTGATAGGGATGAACCCAATTGCCCAAAGGAATGGGTGTCCTTTCTAAGGTTTCTCGGGCAGTTTGGTGGAAGACTTTTCCCAGGGCCTGGAGGTGCTGGGACATCTCCAGGTCAGTTAGTTATTGGTGGTCTCCCTTGAGCTTTTCTATCACTGAGGGTGGTCTCCCGTATAAGATCTCAAGGGAGAATAGGACCTCGGGGTGCATTTACGCAGGGAGATGAGAGTCCACAGAATGATAAGGCAGCTTGTTCTAGCATTGTCTGGATGTTGGCTGGAGGATATTCTTGTACTACTACTTGGAGAAACAAACCTAACAAGAAAGTTAAAGGTATATGGGCAAAAGATTAGTAGAAGTAGGAAAGCTGCTGGGGGCTAGCCAGGAGAACCAGGTCCAGACATTGGTTTGTAATATTAGTGTCTGTCTAGGTATGAGAAGATGCAAGAATTTGGACTCATAAAAATCTGTATCTGAAAGCATCTGACAATCTGAAAGCCTGTTTTTCTGGGGTTTTCCCGGAGCACAGAGTGCCTTATTTTTGTCTCCACCCTGAACTCCTTTCAAGGGGGTGTTGAAGGTCAGCATCTTACATGATTTAATCTTTGTAGAGGCAGCCGGCAAGGGCCAACTTCCAGTCAGCAGGCGCCCTTTCATAGCCACATATTTGACCATGTTTTGGGGCATTTCGTGGTCATTGTGTCCCGCGGTGCTGGGAAGTCTCATTCCCAGATCTAACAAAGATTCCGTTGATGGGCCACTCAATGTGTTGTCACTAGACCAGGCCTGGTAAATAGCAGAAGTCTCTGCACCATACCTGTCTTACTAGCCTCTTGGTCCAGGAAAATATTTCTTCTTATTGCTATTTCCCATATCTAGAGTTACATTATTACAATTATTGATCTCATGTGTAACTGCATACCAGCATTTTATCACAGGCTCAGTCACACATTTGGTAACGTTAAGAAATAATCTTCTGAAGCAAGCTGCATAGAAAATAATATAGCTAGCAGTTACTAGTAAGAGTACAAGCAAGAATTTAAGTCAAGAACTTTCATTGGGTATACCCTGGTATACCCCAGGACATCCAACTCAGTGAAATAACTATAGCCAAGTGTTACCTCCTGGTTGTACATCATGGAGCATCTGACCTTTATCCAAAGACTGGTTACTGAGATAAGCTTCAGAAACAGTCTTCGAGTGTCCGTTTTAATAATGTAATTAAACCTTGTAGCAATATAACAAGGAACTATCTCAGAAGTGAGTCTTAGTAAGTGCAGACCTGAATTAACAAAACTAGAATATTTCAGTGAAACATAATTTTTTCTTTTTTGGAGAACTCATTGTGAAGACATTAACACTGTAGCCAGGGAAGGCTTTAACCCATCAGATAAAAATGTCAGGGAGCCGGGAAAAGCCAAGATTTCCCATCGCCCTGGCTCTTTGATTTTCAGCTGTTGTTTATCCATTTTTAATTTCCTGATTTAGGAGCAGACTACTGCCATGTTTTAAGGACATCAGGATAGCAAAAATCTAACTGTGAGGGCTTATATTTTTTGTTGAAGCAGAAAGAGCTTTGTTTACATGTACCATAACCTTAACTAATATTTACTTTACCAAAGTAACAGAAAGATTTTAAAAACAAATATAAATCACTTAAAGGCAAAGAAATTAATAATCTGTTATCAAAAGCTGCATTCTAAGAAAACTTTGTTCTCTAAACAGAGAGAAGACCAAATTCCAGTCTGGTACCAGCTTACTGTTAATGACAAAATTTGTTTATCTGCTTAATTTTAGAAAGTCTTCTATGAATCTTGAAGAGCTAGCAGTATTTTTCTAAAGGCATGAGAGTAAAACCATAGAAGGGATGTTTAAAATCTGATTCTATTGCAATTGACAAAGAAACCTGGTCATAACACTTTATATGATAACTGGAATTATAATTGACCATGTTTTATCAGGGCATATCAGAGCTATATGAATTTCACATAATTTTAGGATATCTATCTAGTAGTAACATCAACCACACAGTATAACCTTAAAATATTTATCATCCCTTTAACAGTACTTCCCATGTGATTTAACATGTCCAGTGAACCAAGGTAGCTTAATAACTCTTTGGAAAGTCTCAGGGGCCCTCTGAAGCATCCCAAAGTTAGCTAAAAGTCAAGTTATTTAGGAAGTTTTGTCAATAAATGTCAAAAGGATTTATAACAGTTAGGTAGGATCATATAAGTTACTGTGAAATAATATTTATTTACTTAGCCAAAGTTAACAAAAGATTTCAAAGGTAAATATAGAACGGATCAATTAAGAGGTAAACTTAAATCTATAATTAAAAGTAGTTCAACATCTGAAGAAAGTATGTCCTCTTAACAGAGAGAAAGGCTGAATTTAAGTTTTTGCACCAGCTTGCTTTAAACTCATTTATGTAAACTTAATTAAATTTATTTTAAACTTAGTCCTACCCATGCACAAAACATCTTTTCAGGGTCCACCTTTCACATACCTTTTAACCACTTTCTGTAACAGCCACCTGTAAGTCAGATCTACTTTCTTTTCCCTTTATAAAATGTAATTTTTTTATATCTTCTTTATTAAAAACATACATCCTACTTCTTCCTTATCAGATTAGGTAACAAACATTAATACTAGATATTTAATGTTGAATATTACCCAGTTTATGTGACTCTGAAATTTATTTAGATTAATTTTTCTTATATTTAGAATTGTTTGATTTGTAAGCGCTTACTTTTCTTTAGGCCAATTAAATTAGAACTCATTTACAACTTCAACAATATTATCAGAAAAAAAACCAAAAGACATACAATGAGACATACATAAATACAGACAGACAGAGATCTTATAGTTTTCTGTTTGAGATTTAAAATCTCTCTTTGACCCCCTTTTTTCCTTGCTTGAGGTTCTAATTTGCCAAAGGCTGAGGTCTCAAGCAAAGTTGGCTGTGTATTTCAAGGACATGGAAAGGGTTAACTTCAAGCTTTTCCCTAAGGAAGCCTTTTAACAAGCTAGTTGTTTTTAATTTCAGATGCAAAAAGAATTGGTTTTGCAGTTTCCAAGAAGAAAAATTTCTCTCACTCCATTCAGTCAGCAGTCACGCACTCACAATGATTCAGAGGCTATCACAATACTTCCCTTCTCCCAAATCCCCAGGCTTCCCTAACTGTTGCTTCCTTCCTGGAAGCTCCAAGATTATCAGTCACAGTGCCTCCATTCTCCTGAGTCTCCATTTCTCCCTATCTGATGTTTCCTTCCTGGGAGCTCCAAGGAGGTGATCAGTCTCCTCTCATAGCCGTTGGGGTAGGAACTGACTGGAGCCTGGCCCCAGGACCTTACCTGATCCTGTGGCCATTCCTGGTGAGTTGGTCTGTCCCTCCAATGAGTCCATTTGGGGCTCGGCCATCTGGAAAGTCGGGACACCAGTCCAAAAGAGAATTCAGAATAACACCAAGTGGCATGCCTCTTCGTTCGTCTTGGGGTTCCTTCACTCCAGCCCAGTCAAGCCACCAGTCTGACGGCTCAAGGGGTCGGCATGGTTGGAATCTTGCTGGGGTTCTCCAGCAATGTTGCAGAAACCAGTAATCAAGAAACCAAGCACCACACTTAGAGAGTTGGAGAACTCAGGTTTATTATGCTGGTGGGCCCAGAGGAGTTAACATTACCAGCTCTGAGCCCTGAACAAAGGGGTTACAGAGTTTTTATAGACTATAGGGGCAACACTAGCTGCTAACAGGCTGGTTTAAACTAGGGGTTTGCGCTCGTGTGGGAACAGCAGTCAAGATGGAGAGGGGATGCCTGACCTGTGCACGGACAGGCATGAATAAACAGGTTTGCAAGGGCTGGGCAATTGCAAAGAGCAGGACGGGTGAGTGAGATAAGCTCCAGTTCCTAGTATTGTAAGTCCCCACTTTCTGAGGCTGCGTGGCCTATGTGATCCAGACTTTGCAAGGAGCAAGCTGTGTTATAGAGGCAGAAAAAGCAGGAGGTTACATAAAATTTTAACTTTTCCTCTTCAGTATTATAACTTCATAATTTACAAAAACTCAAGTATTTTTAAAAAATATATTTACATTTAGTTTGGTTTTAGAGACTTACATGAAATTATTAATGCCCTTCCACAGATGAGGAGAACAGGAAACCGAGAGCCCGGGAGGTTTTAGTGATTTACCCGAGGTTCTTTAGCCCAGTAGCCCTAGCCTTAGGCTCAGTATGTGTATACACTGCTGCTGCTTATTAGAAAGGGGTACCAGTTGAAGCCAAGCTAAGAGTGGTTTTGATCAGCAGCCATAAGCTGTACCCTTAAAATGGTAGTACCGTTGGCTACTGGGGCACAGGACAGGCATCTAGATGGATCAACATAAATTCAAAAGTGATTGAAAATCAACTCAGTACAAGCCTGTTACCTGGAACAATTCATCTTTCCCCTCTGAGGCAGCAGATTTTCCTATTTAATTTGGGGGCCTTACCAGATTAAGAGACAGTGACATACTGTTCGAACAGCACATGCCTGTAGAGTTCTGTGCTCGTTTGTAATCTCTCTCAGCTGTAAGAATGAAATTGTCAGAATATACACCGAGCTTTCTCATTATTCCAGCACCGCTTATAATGGGGAGATGCTTGTTTTGCTTACAAAAGACCCTGATGCTGGAAATACTAGACAACAGCAGTAATTAGTTTTGAAAATTGTTTTCTGTATTTTGAAGATCCTTCAGATTACAAAGGTGTTTGTTTTCAAATTACTTTGTTCATTCTTTAGGCTTATTTAGAGAGTTCATCAAAAGTACTGCTGTGTATATTGTGCTATTGTATGGCTGAAGTAACTAATAACAAAGAGTTTCTGAGCTCAGACTTCTATTTAAAACTTGAGGCAAGTTTATCTGTTTATGAATTAAACTATGTGAAATATCCCCCATGAGGTGAAGTGAAATGTGTTACTTATCTTCCCATGCTGACCACAAGCTTTGTTGGTTCTAAGTGTTTCTGAGCATAATTCTGATGAGAATATGGCTAATCAGCTGTCCAGCCTTTTTCACCAGCCAACCCTGGACCCTTGGAGTGCCATGTAACTCTCTGGCCTAATTTGTTTCTCCTGTAAAAGAAAGAGGTCACGAAGGAATGATTTGGGTCATGGAATGTTCAAGTTACAAAGGACCTAAGTATATGGCTGAGTCCAGCCACTTTTACAAACCTGGACCCTTGGAGTGCCGTGTAACTCTCTGGCCTAACTTGTTTCTCCTGTAAAAGAAAGAGGTCACAAAGGGATGACTTGGGTCATGGAGTGTTCAAGTTACAAAGGACCTTAGTATATGGCTGGGTCCAACCTCTTTTAACTTACAGATTTCCTGTTTCTACCCCAGAAAGTTTTAAGCCTCTTATGATACCATGGAACTGAAACATCAAAATCAAACTTTTCCACCATTTCACAGAGATGAGGTACAGCCCTCCCTGACTTATGATGGGGTGGTTGCTGTTGGTGTAGTCCCTAACTTGTGTCTGACTCCCATGGACTGTAGCCCATTAGGCTCCTCTGTCCATGATGGGGTTACATTCTCATAAGCATAAATTGAAAATATCATCATTCAAAAATACATTTACTATGCCTGTCAAACATGATAGCTAGGCTTAGCTGTCTTTAAGCATGCTCTGAACACTTAACATTGGACTTCCCTGATGGCTCAGATGGTAAAGAATTTGCCTGCATTGCAGGAAATGTGGGCTCAATCCCTGGGTCAGGAAGATCCTCTGGAGAAGGGAATGTCAACCCACTCCAATATCCTTGCATGAAGAATTCCATGGACAGAGGAGCCTGATGGGCTATGTTCTATCAGGTCACAGAGATGGACATGACTTAATGATTTTCGAGCACTTGCATTAGCCCACAGTTAGACAAAGTCATCTGTCCCAAAGCTTATTCTATAATAAAGTGTTGTGTATCTTATATAATTTATTGAATACTAGTGAAAGTGAGAAATAGAATGGTTGTAAGGATATGGGTCATTTACCATGGTGATTGCTAGCCAGCGACGCCAGTTATCCTTTGGGAACTGTGGCTTGCTGCTGCCCATCAAGGCAAAAGGATCTTTTGGTCCATGTGTTACTAGCCCAGGAAAAGATCAAAATTCACCATTTGAAGTAGGATTTCTACTAAATGCATCATAAAATCATAAGCTGCATCATTGTAGGTTGGGCTTCCCTGATGGCTCGCTCGGTAAAGAATCGACCTGTAATGCAGGAGAAATAGGAGATGTGGGTTTAATCTCTGGGTTGGAAAGATCCCCTCAATGAGGGCATGGCACCCCACTCCAGTACTCTTGCCTGGGAAATCTGTGGACAGAGGAGCCTGGTGGGTTGCAGTCCATGGGGTCGCTAAGAGTCGGACACAACTGAGTGACTTCACTTTCACTTTTCACTTTCATGCATTGGAAAAGGAAATGGCAGCCCACTCCAGTGTTCTTGCCTGGGAAATCCGTGGAGAGAGGACCCTGGTGGGCTGCAGTCCCTGGGGTCATAAAGAGTTGGACATGACTGAGCACGCAGCATGCACACACACACACAAGTCGGGAACTATTTGTACTTTAAAACTGTTGTTCGAATTTTGATTCCTTTTTCATTCTTTCCTCATATAGTGTCCCAGTTTTTTATATATATATGAAATGTCTGTTTATATAAACGTGTGTGCCTGTCAGAGCCCATTTTTGGACTGGGTGAATGGTAATCCTGGTGAACTTGTTGAATATCACCACAGTGAAGAATTTGACATACACTTGTGATGTTCTCAGCAACATTTTCTTGGTTAAGCATGATTATATTGAGCTTTGTAATTTCTTTTTTGCTTAGCTGCCCAAATATCTTACAATCATACTTTATAATAATGGGGGTGATTTAGTCACTCGGTCGTATCTGACTCTCTGTGACCCCGTAGAGTGTAGCCCTCCAAGACCCTCTGTGCATGGGATTCCTCNGTGCCATGTAACTCTCTGGCCTAATTTGTTTCTCCTGTAAAAGAAAGAGGTCACGAAGGAATGATTTGGGTCATGGAATGTTCAAGTTACAAAGGACCTAAGTATATGGCTGAGTCCAGCCACTTTTACAAACCTGGACCCTTGGAGTGCCGTGTAACTCTCTGGCCTAACTTGTTTCTCCTGTAAAAGAAAGAGGTCACAAAGGGATGACTTGGGTCATGGAGTGTTCAAGTTACAAAGGACCTTAGTATATGGCTGGGTCCAACCTCTTTTAACTTACAGATTTCCTGTTTCTACCCCAGAAAGTTTTAAGCCTCTTATGATACCATGGAACTGAAACATCAAAATCAAACTTTTCCACCATTTCACAGAGATGAGGTACAGCCCTCCCTGACTTATGATGGGGTGGTTGCTGTTGGTGTAGTCCCTAACTTGTGTCTGACTCCCATGGACTGTAGCCCATTAGGCTCCTCTGTCCATGATGGGGTTACATTCTCATAAGCATAAATTGAAAATATCATCATTCAAAAATACATTTACTATGCCTGTCAAACATGATAGCTAGGCTTAGCTGTCTTTAAGCATGCTCTGAACACTTAACATTGGACTTCCCTGATGGCTCAGATGGTAAAGAATTTGCCTGCATTGCAGGAAATGTGGGCTCAATCCCTGGGTCAGGAAGATCCTCTGGAGAAGGGAATGTCAACCCACTCCAATATCCTTGCATGAAGAATTCCATGGACAGAGGAGCCTGATGGGCTATGTTCTATCAGGTCACAGAGATGGACATGACTTAATGATTTTCGAGCACTTGCATTAGCCCACAGTTAGACAAAGTCATCTGTCCCAAAGCTTATTCTATAATAAAGTGTTGTGTATCTTATATAATTTATTGATTACTAGTGAAAGTGAGAAATAGAATGGTTGTAAGGATATGGGTCATTTACCATGGTGATTGCTAGCCAGCGACGCCAGTTATCCTTTGGGAACTGTGGCTTGCTGCTGCCCATCAAGGCAAAAGGATCTTTTGGTCCATGTGTTACTAGCCCAGGAAAAGATCAAAATTCACCATTTGAAGTAGGATTTCTACTAAATGCATCATAAAATCATAAGCTGCATCATTGTAGGTTGGGCTTCCCTGATGGCTCGCTCGGTAAAGAATCAACCTGTAATGCAGGAGAAATAGGAGATGTGGGTTTAATCTCTGGGTTGGAAAGATCCCCTCAATGAGGGCATGGCACCCCACTCCAGTACTCTTGCCTGGGAAATCTGTGGACAGAGGAGCCTGGTGGGTTGCAGTCCATGGGGTCGCTAAGAGTCGGACACAACTGAGTGACTTCACTTTCACTTTTCACTTTCATGCATTGGAAAAGGAAATGGCAGCCCACTCCAGTGTTCTTGCCTGGGAAATCCGTGGAGAGAGGACCCTGGTGGGCTGCAGTCCCTGGGGTCATAAAGAGTTGGACATGACTGAGCACGCAGCATGCACACACACACACAAGTCGGGAACTATTTGTACTTTAAAACTGTTGTTCGAATTTTGATTCCTTTTTCATTCTTTCCTCATATAGTGTCCCAGTTTTTTATATATATATGAAATGTCTGTTTATATAAACGTGTGTGCCTGTCAGAGCCCATTTTTGGACTGGGTGAATGGTAATCCTGGTGAACTTGTTGAATATCACCACAGTGAAGAATTTGACATACACTTGTGATGTTCTCAGCAACATTTTCTTGGTTAAGCATGATTATATTGAGCTTTGTAATTTCTTTTTTGCTTAGCTGCCCAAATATCTTACAATCATACTTTATAATAATGGGGGTGATTTAGTCACTCGGTCGTATCTGACTCTCTGTGACCCCGTAGAGTGTAGCCCTCCAAGACCCTCTGTGCATGGGATTCCTCGGGCAAGAAATACTGGAGTGGGTTGCCATTTCCTTCTCCAGAGGATCTTCCTGACAGAGGGATCAAGCCCACATCTCCTGCACTGCAGGCATACTCTTTGCTGCTGAGCTTCCAGGGAATTACCCTTTTTAATAATGCTCATCTCCAATTCCTTATAAACTGTCCACATTCTAATACCTTTTGTTGAAGACATAACTATGCATGTATATGGTACCCTGAGGCCACAGAGTGGTCAGTCTTCAGATTATCCCAGGACTGACTGAGTTCCCAGGATACAGGACTTCCATGCTAAAACCGGGAAAGCCCTGGGGTACTGATCCTCTTACCTGAAAGTGTCTCTTCTTGGGATTTAATTAAAAATTCTTCAAGTTGGAAAGATAAAATGCCAGGTAGTTATATACTAGATGAACTCAAAGACACATATTTTCAAGGCAAGGCAAATATCTTTAAGGCCTCATATATATTTTCTGTTTATATGACTGAAATATAAGATTAATTTATTCTTTTCCATGTAACTTTAAACAAAAATAATTTAGCAGTTAAATGAAACAGTTACATAATTTAAAATCTCCATGTAAAATTAAAAGAGCAGTTATAAGAGAATTGGTATTTATTGTCTACTAAGTGCTTTTTACTTTGGGGTCTGAGAAACATTGTTGAAAGCAAGGAAGGCTAGCCTTGTTTGTGAGACCATCCTGTTGGCTGTGTGCTACTAACTTTAGAACCTAGATATCTGTTCAAGACAAAGTTTTGGGATTTTCTTACATATTCAACATTATTAGTGGAAAGAGCATGGATTATGGAGCCTTATCAACTTGGGTTAGATTTCCAGGTCCAACTGTTACCAGCTTTTTGACTTTATGCAAACTATTAAATTCTGTGGACCTCTGGTGTGTCACCTGTGACATGAAGAGAATATCTGTTTGGTGAGAATGTGAGGATTAAACTAGATAATGGACGTGTATAAGTTGTCTGACACATAGTGCTCAATAAATGACATACTTAGAGCAGAAATTGTGCCTCTCTGTGGACCCATGTTTGGATTAGGATCTGTTTTTGGATAATTACCTTACATGTTTTTATAGCTTCCCTAAACTTCCAGGTTAAGATCATTGTGTCAGTCAGGCTTAGTTTTGGGAGGTCCAGAGTTGCAAGGCCGAGGCTGGTACATGGCCTCTGTCTGAAGTCCTGGCTTTCTGTGCCGTTCCCAGTGAGTTGGCCTCATACTCATGGCTCAAGATGGCTTGAGGCAGCAGGATGCAGGGAGACTCGAGAATGCCTCCCTTTCCCTTAAGGAGACTCCCGGAGGCACCCTATGAGACTTCTTCTGTCACATCCGCTAAAGTGTCATCAGTGTGGCTGGAAAGTGTGGAAAGGTAGTCATTAATTGGGGCATCAGTCAGCTCAGTTGTGTCTGACTCTTTGTGACCCCATGGGCTGCAGCACGCCAGCCTGTCCATCACTGTTGCCCTAATGGGCCAGGAGTGAGCGAGGAGAATGAGGAAAGAACACGAAATCTGGTGCAATGGGTCAAGGGACCTGCAGTCTCTACTGGACTGAGGTGCAGAGTCCACTCTTAATACACAGTTATTCCTAATTGCAGACTACAAGATTTTCTCAGATCTTAACTTTTTTTTTCCTTTTCATATGAACTTTTTTAAAAATATAAATTTATTTTAATTGGAGGCTAATTACAATATTGTAGTGGTTTTGCCATACGTTGACAGATCTTATTTTTTTCAAGACACACGCTGTGTTAATCACATACTCCTTAATGTCATGTACTACACTGCCATAGTCCAGATCTCCTTGTGTTCACCTCAGGCCATTCCCTTCTGGGCTGGTCTCGGGAACACCAGCAAATGTGTAGGCAGAGTTCATGCCTGGCACTGACCTGATGTTCCAAGGTCCATGCTTTTATGATCCCAGTCATACTCCCTTCTGGTTCTGGCCTTGAGGTTTGTAACAAGGAGATTAGTCTTAAGAAAAACATGAAAGGTAATCATTAACATAATTTCTTAATATATGCTGTTTTTCCAAGTGCTATTTCTGTGGAATTTCTCAAGGCTGTGAAAGCACATTATTAGGAATTCCCACTACACATCACCAACTCCTAGAGCTTGCTCAAACTCATGCTCATCAACTTGGTGATGCCATCCAGCCATCTTATCCTCTGTCGTCCCCGTCTCCTCCTGTCTTCAATCTTTTCCAGCATCAGGGTCTTTTCCAATGAGTCAGTTCTTCATGTCAGGTTGCCAGAGTATTGGAGCTTCAGTAATAGTCCTTCCAGTGAATATTCAGGACTGATTTCCTTTAGGATGAACTGGTTGGATCTCCTCGCAGTCCAAGGGACTCTCAAGAGTCTTCTCCAACACCACAATTCAAAAGCATCAGTTCTTTGACGCTCAGCTTTCTTTACAGTCCAGCTCTCACATCCATACATGACTACTGGAAAAACCGTAGCTTTGACTAGATAAAACTTTTTTGGCAAAGTAATGCCTCCGCTTTTTAATATGCTTTTTAGGTTGGTCATAGCTTTTCTTCAAGGAACAAGTGTCTTTTAATTTCATGGCTGTAGTNGCTCTCACATCCATACATGACTACTGGAAAAACCGTAGCTTTGACTAGATAAAACTTTTTTGGCAAAGTAATGCCTCCGCTTTTTAATATGCTTTTTAGGTTGGTCATAGCTTTTCTTCAAGGAACAAGTGTCTTTTAATTTCATGGCTGTAGTCACCATCTGCAGTGATTTTGGAGCCCAGAAAAATAAAATCAGCCACTGTTTCCACTATTTCCCCATCTATTTGCCATGAAGTAATGGGACCAGATGCCATGATCTTCATTTTTTTGAATGTTGAGTTTTAAGCCAACTTTTTCACTCTCCTCTTTCACTTTAATCAAGAGGCTCTAGTTCTTCCTCTCAGCTGGGGGATAGCTACCCTAAGTGTAACTGGCATTCTGTTACTGAAGAGAAAATGGGGACTAGATTTTATGGTGGGCATTTTCTGGTCTCTACCTCTTTGTCACCACTTTACCACCGCAGAGTTCAGCTGCTTAAGTATTCTTTGATAAAGACTTTTCAGTTTTTATCTCCATAATTAGTAGTCTTAATGGGAATGCCCCTTGTTGAATTTTGTTTCATTGTTCTTTGGTTACTTTTGCTTCTCTTATAATTTGATTCCCACCAGATTCTCTGAGAAAAATTAAGTCCGTCCCAGTGAAGAGTAATTATGATTTAGGCTCCTGTTCATTTATTCATTCAATAAATATTTGTTGAGCACTCATCATGCATAGGCTGCTGTGGGTCATCATAGACAATGTTCATTGTCACTAAGTGTGTTTCCCATTTTTTGTTTGTTTGTTTATTTGGCTCTTGGGTTCACAGAGTTGAACTGGTGGCTCAGCTGGGTTGAGGGCGAGTCTGTGACCTGTCAGCCCTTGTCCCTGGCAGTGTCCCCTTCCCAGGCCTAGTATTGGATAGCCTTCTTGAGGTTAGGCCACCTTGCTAACTTGGAGTGCAAGACTTTGGAGGAAGAATAGGCTTTGTTGTTGGCAACTGCTATGCTAGCATAAATTCGAGGGTGCCAAAGTGTTTTCTTTGAGCTGGAGAACGTAAATGCCCACGCCAGCTTTGCACAAATTGCTGATTGAAGGTAGTGGTTCTCAACCCTGCTTACGTGTCAAGAGTCACCCATAGAGCTTTTAAAAATTGCCTGGGGAACACCTACCTGACATTTTGATTCAGGAGCCTCCAGTATAGTTTAAAAAGCTCCACAGGTAATTCTGATGTGCAGCCAGCACTGAGAATCACAAGTTTGAGGATTTGTACCCAGCTGGCTTGGAAATACTCTAGGGAGGAGTCCCACTTTGCTCGTTATCAGTCATACAAGCAGAGCCCTCCTTGATAACCTGTTTTGACCGTCAGAAGGGGAATGTGGGAGAGCTCAGAGATTTAGTACTTGGATAGGACACGTGAGACAGTGAAGTGTTTAGGGGACAGTTAACTAGAGCTGGCCTTACTTGCCTGTTTTGCCTGTACCTATTGTGAAATATTTTTTTTGAGCTAGAGAACCTCAGTAACTGGGGCTCAAGCTCTGGGGAGAGCGTGGGTGTGGCTGCTATTAATATTGTGATTTTGCTTATTTTTGTTCTCTAGGGGAGATGAATAAGGGGAGATGAAGGGGGCCAGGATTGTTATTTTCAGAACCAAACACTGCCAAGGTTTGTGAGAGCCTCCTGGTGAATCTGGAGGAGTAGGTGGGGCCGCATGGAGCTGTGGGATTACATAAGAGTTCTGTGGAGGATCGTGGTTTCATATTTTTTCATATTCTAGGAAGAACAAAAACAGTCCAGAGTTTATTCCTTTCATGTTTGTTCACACCACTGCCTTCAGCCCCCATCTTATTAGTGTAGAAATGTCAAAATGGAATTCAAAGTGGAATTTTTTCCAGTAACCCTTATTACTGAAATAGTGTTTAGCACGTAGTAAAACAGTGGCTTAGTTATTGAGGACTTATTGTGTGCCGGACACAGGGCTGAAGGATTATGTACCTTCTGTCCAATAATCCAATGAATAGGCATCAAACAGGGAAACTAGGCTTAGAAAACATGACAGGGATGCCAAGTTGAGAAGTATTTATTTTTAAAATGTTTTAAATCTCCTGTGCATCTTTTCCTGATAATGTGGTTTTTCCTGATACATGATTTAAAATGTACATTATGTTCTTCTTTTATAATGCTTGTATAATTTACTACATCCCAGTATTCTTAAATATTGAATTAACTCAGGAATCTCAAGATACTTTTGAGCCTCAAGGTTCTATTAGGGTTGTCTGAAGGCCTTTACTCTGAACCTGTTACGCTGACAGGAGATCACCTGACCCTAGGGTCTGACTCCAGTACTGCCCTGCGCCTTGCTTCCTTGTAAAAGCCCCCACTGTTGGTTCAGTTTCTGTTCTCACAAAGGATCAGCAAGAGTGACACCCAGGACAGAATGGTGTCTGCCGTTCTGCCGTGTTCAGTGAATCATGTAACCCTTCTAGTGACTTGCTTGCTTCCCATCACCCTCTGTCAACATCAGGGCCCTTTAACTTGTCTGCGTTTAGGAGCATAAGAGCCTTTTCAGTCTTTCTGACCCCGTTAATCAAAGGACTTTGTCAGTGTGAACTATTAATACTTGGCATGTAAGGAAAATTGTTTCTTGCCATTTCAAGACATAGGGCCCATTGTTTTGGAAGTGCCGTATTCTAAAGATGACTTTTCATTATTCAAAGCTGACACTTTCGGTAAATGTGGTGTGGTTGCTTGTGGGTTTTGTTATTTTTTTGCCCCTGAAGGATTTTGAATACTTGGAGGTTAGGGGCTTGTATTACCCACTACACCTAGAGAGTTAGAATTTAGATACAGTAGACGAACTGTGCTTGTTAAATATGACTTTAAAAACGCTTTAACTAGAGGCCCTTACAAATGATATCTCAAATCTTAGTTTAAGGTTGAAAGTCTTAAGGGTTGTTTGATGTATCAGATTTGTCATGAAATGCCTTCTGACATACTTCCTGCTCTGAATGACTCCTGGTCTGCCTGATCAACCTGTGAAACTACAGCTTGTCCTTGTGGCCGACTCTGCTGTTCTCAGGTGAAAAGTACTTTACTTGAAAGTGAAAGTGCTAGTCGCTCAGTCGTGTCAGACTCTGCAACCCCACGTACTGTAGCCCACCAGGCCCCTCTGTTCATGGAATTCTCTAGGCAAGAATACTGGAGTGGGTCACCTTTCCCTTCTCCAAGGGATCTTCGTGATGCAGGGATCAAACTCAGGTTTGCTGCATTGCAAGGAGATTCTTTACTGTCTGAGCCACCAGGGAAGCCCAAATCCCTTGCTAACTTGGCCTAGGGAAAGTGGCCAGATCTGAGCTGGTTGAGCTGGAAATTTCCTAGGAGGCTGGGGCACTGGAGAGGGGCAGCCCAGGGTTCTTGGCCACTTTAGACGGGGCAGCTCCAGAGTGGCATAAATGGGCTGTTTGGTGTAAAGACTGTTAGAAAAGCGTTGGCTTTTTTGCAGGTATGGTCCAGTTCTCTCATTTTACAGATGGAGAAAGTGAGCCTTGATAGTAAGTAACCTTTTAAAGGTTGCAGAGTTCAGTAGGGCAAATTTGGAACCAGAACTGAAGTCAGAAGTTTTTTAAAAGAGTGCATTTTCCCCTTCTTTATCTTTCGTGTCTATGCAGGAGCTATGAAGACACATTTCTCGATTCCTTTCCTTATGAGTTATGCTTTAAAAACAAGTAGCTTTCAACCCAGTTCTCTGTGACAACCTAGAAGGGTGGGATGGTGGAGATGGGAGGGAGGTTCAAGAGGGAAGGGGCATATGTCTGTAGGCCTGTGGCCGATTGATACTGATGTGTGGCAGAAACCAGCACAATATTGTAAAGCAATTATCTCCTTATAAAAACGTGCACAGGCAGTTTTTCTTTTTCCAGCATTGATGAGGAGGCAGGAGAAAGAGAGGCCATATTTTTCGTTTTAATAAGCTTGTTTATTTTTGGTAGTGTTGGGTCTTTGTCACTGTGCGGGCTTTTCTCTAGTTGCAGCAAGCGCGGGCTCCTCTGGTTGAGGAGCACAGGCCCTGGGCCATGCGGGCTTCAGGAGTTCTGGCTCTCAGGCTCTAAAGCACAGGTCAGCAGTTACGGTGTGTGGGCTTAGTTGCTCCAAAGCATGTGGGATCTTCTCGAACCTGCGATCAAACCCGTGTCTCCTGCATTGGCAGGCATATTCTTTACCACTGAGCCACCAGGGAAGCCCGAGACCACATTTTGACAAGTGTTATTTTTGTTGAAACCTAGGATTAAGGAATAGTAAATGAACATTTAAGATCCTCTTAACGTATTTAGAGGTCAAAATGTGGTACATTTTGAAGTCACACAGGCATCAATTTAGACTTTTTCCTTCTCATCCTTCCCAACCTTTTCACTTAAATAATTCTCTGAATTATTTAGGCATTATGAATTACACCAGAAAGGAATCTGCACTTTTGGTTTGGTGTTCAAGATATTAAGGAGGTGATGACTATACTATTTCATAAAGCTTATTTTATGCATATCTTCTCAATTTGCTGTAACATGCCATTTTAATTTGCTAATCCCAAGGATTCCTGTTGTAATACTGGAAGTTGTATTTTTGAATGGGCTTTGGTCTTAAACTGGCTCTTTAACTTTTTTTGTTTTGTTTCTAATCATAATCAAAGCTTTGGTTTCTTTTTAACATAGAGGAAAAACTTTTATCATAGAGGTAGAGGAAGCATCTACAGAGTTTATTTTGGTGACTTAAAATCTATAAATAGCCTGTGAAACGATTTCTAGCTCAACATACTGAATTTTGTCTAATAGCAAAGAATTTTCAAAGCCTCTGGCATTCTATGATCAAGGACATTACTTGTTCTTGATTGCTTTTTAAAAAGAAAACATGTTTTCTAATTCATATCCTGCAGAGTCTGATTGTATTTTGCATTCATCCTTCTCAAAACTGCCTAGTCTCATTTCTTTCTTTCTTTTTTTTTTAATTTTATGTGGTTTAACCATTTATTCAGCTCTGTGTGCTCTTGGTAAGTTAGTGTTTTTGGGGGAATTATTTGTGTCAAATGACAAAAATAAAACAATTTAGTAACCAGTTTGCAACCCTTTTTTCAAGGGAAAACAGCCATGGGTTGGGGGAGTACAGGGCTTCACAAACAGTGGAGTGCTCCTCCCTGGGGATTTTGGGTGAGAGGGAGTCTACAGAAGAACTGCTTAGAAGAGGCAGCCTGGAAACAGGATTCAACTGGCCAAGAGACTGGTCATTTCCTTATAAAACCAGCAGGTCCTATTTTCTAGGGTAGTGTCATAAGCTAGTGAAGCTAAACTGGAGGATTGTGCATGGTGTATGTTTGGATTCCTTGACAGGTATTTCTCCTAAGTGAAGGCTGACTTGGGTTCAGATTTGTGATGTGGGCCAGGCTACTGGGTGGCGGGATGGTCCTGATATATATAGTATGTTGTGTGTTAAGTCACTTCAGTCGTGTCCAACTCTTTGTAATCCTTTGGACTCTAGCCTGCCAGGCTCCTCTGTACATGAGATTCTCCAAGCAACAATCTCAGAGTGGGTGGCCATGCCCTCTCCCAGGGGATCTTCCCCACCTAGGGATCGAAACCCACATTTATGTCTCTGCCTTGGCAGGTGGATTCTTTACCACTAGTGCCACCTGGGAAGCCCTGTGTGTGTGTGTATACACACATATATGTGTATATATATGTGTATGTGTGTGTATTAACTTTATCATTTGTCAAAGTAATTTTTCTGACTATAATCAGATGAGCACTTTATAAGACAGATTTAAAGTTTCTTTTTCTTTTTTAGCACAGAAGATAACTGATGTATATAAAGAATGACATTTAAACTTTTTTATTACTTTTTTTACATAAAATTTTTAATGAAAAATTTCAGCAATCTGAATTTTAAAATCTAAAATTTTAGGATGTTATCCTTCACCTGAAAAAAAAAAAAAGCAGCTCAGTTGGATCTTAATGTTCTATTTGTCATATTTACTCTATTTACTCCTGTGATCACAAGTAATAGTAATACTCTTTGTATTTGTGTAGCAGTGAGAAAGGTGGCGCTAGTGGTAAAGAACTCGCCTACCAGTGCAGGAGATGTTAGAGACACAGGTTCGATCCCTGGATCGGGAAGATCCCCTGGAGGAAGAAATGGCAACCTGCTCCAGTATTCTTACCTGGAGAATCCCACGGACAGAGGAACCTGGTGGGCTACAGTCCATAGGGTCATAAAGAGTTGGACATGACTGAAATGACTTAACACAGGGGAAATACTAACCTATGATATCATAGCTCTTCATTACAGTCCTTTAAGGATGTAGTTAGGTATTATCTTTATTTAGCAGTTGAGTGGAAACAGTGTCAGGCTTTATTTTGGGGGGCTCCAAAATCACTGCAGATGGTGACTGCAGCCATGAAGTTAAAAGACGCTTACTCCTTGGAAGAAAAGCTGTGACTAACCTAGATAGCATATTAAAAAGCAGAGACATTACTTTGCCAACAAAGGTCTGTCTAGTCAAGGCTATGGTTTTTCCAGTAGTCATGTATGGATGTGAGAGTTGGACTGTGAAGAAGGCTGAGCGCCGAAGAATTGATGCTTTTGAACTGTGGTGTTGGAAAGACTCTTGAGAGTCCCTTGGACTGCAAGGAGGTCCAACCAGTCCATCCTAAAAGAGACCAGTCCTGGGTGTTCATTGGAAGGAATGATGCTAAAGCTGAAACTCCGGTACTTTGGCCACCTAATGCGAAGAGTTGACTCATTGGAAAAGACTCTGATGCTGGGAGGGATTGGGGGCAGGAGGAGAAGGGGATGACCAAGGATGAGATGGCTGGATGGCATCACAGACTCGATGGACATGAGTTTGAGTGAACTCCGGGAGATGGTGATGGACAGGGAGGCCTAGCGTGCTGGCGATTCATGGGATCACAAAGAGTCGGACACCACTGAGCAACTGAACTGAAGCCCAAATTTGGGTTTCCCTGTTGACTTAGTAGTAACGAATTTACCTGCCAATGCAGTAGATGCAGGCTTGATCCTTGGGACAGAAAGATCGCCCGGAGAAGGAAGTGGCAACCTGTCCCTGTGTTTGTACCTAGGAAATCCCGTGGACAGGATCCTGGAAGGCTATATAGTCCATGAGGTTGCAAGAATCAGACATGACTTAGAGACTAATAGAGAGGTTAGATTTCTCTCTAAGCTTAACCTCTAGTTAATGGGAAAACTGAGTCCTGTCCCGATTCCCACCTAATGTACTTTCCACTACTGTGAAGGTAAATTGTTCACTGATGTATATTATATATACATATATCTAAGTATAATCATGTATATATATATGTGTGTATATATATACATTCTGACTAATATGCTGTTGATGGAATAATTGTCACTGAGTTGTATATTAATAACATTGCAGTGTGTGCGTGCTCAGTTGTGTCCGATTTTTTGCAAGGCTGCCAGGCTTCTCTGTCCATGGAATTTTCCAGGCAGAATACTATAGCAGGTTGCCATTTCCTCCTCCAGGGGATCTTGGTAATTAAGTATTAATTTGCTAACCCTCTTTTCCTTTGTGAACAACAGATGGATTTATGAATAATACTGATAGCTAAGTTTGGAAAAGAAAGTTAGAATCCAGAAGCAGATTTCGAGGTAATAAAGTCTCTGTGACAACTGATTTTTATATTTTATATTTATATAAAAATTTTAAGACCAATTTGTTTCCAAAAGGACAGCATAAATTCTGTCTAGTAATTATCAAGTGCATTCTCTACACTTCTTAGACGATTAAATGCCAATTAATAGAAAAACTTTTATTCCTGTGTGTCTAACTGAAGAGAGGTCTGCACTGTGACATTTGGTGAAGACAGGTTGTCCAAGTACGAATATTTTACTTCAAAAGCTGCACACATGGGTAAAACGCTTTCCAAAAACAAGAATGCTTTATTCAAAAGGAAATGTTTTATCTTTTCTTTCTTTGACATTTAAGGATTGCCAGCTGCCTAGAATTGAATGTGTTGCTTTATCATTTAAAAAATTAAGGAATGAATAACAGTACAATGTTTGTTGGAGATTTCAACATACTCATGAGTCATAACATTGGAAATCATCATTCCTAGATTTGATATTTAATAAATAATAATTAAGTGGGTATCCATGACATATCAAAGATGCTAACATTTATCTGGAAAATATTCAGAACTGTATTTTCCAATATCAAAAATACTGAATTCACTATTTTATTTTTTTAATTTAATTTTTATTTTATATNAATAACAGTACAATGTTTGTTGGAGATTTCAACATACTCATGAGTCATAACATTGGAAATCATCATTCCTAGATTTGATATTTAATAAATAATAATTAAGTGGGTATCCATGACATATCAAAGATGCTAACATTTATCTGGAAAATATTCAGAACTGTATTTTCCAATATCAAAAATACTGAATTCACTATTTTATTTTTTTAATTTAATTTTTATTTTATATTACAGTATAGTTGATTTATAATGTTATGTTAGTTTTAGGTGTACAGCTAAGTGATTCAGTTATACATGCACATATATCTATTCTTTTTCAGATTCTTTTCCTATATAGGTTATTACAGAATAGTAATTACAGAATAGTTAATACAGAATAGTAGAGTTCCGTATGCTATAAGCTAGGTCCTTGTTGATTATCTATTTTATATATAGTAGTATCAGTTCAGTCAGTCATGTCCGACTCGTTGCAACCCCATGAATCGCAGCACACCAGGCCTCCTGTCCATCACCAACTCCTGGAGTTCACTCAGACTCACGTCCATCGAGTCCGTGATGCCATCCAGCCATCTCATCCTCAGTTGTCCCCTTCTCCTCCTGCCCCCAATCCCTCCCAGCATCAAAGTCTTTTCCAATGAGTCAACTCTTCGCATGAGGTGGCCAAAGTACTGGAGTATATATATGTTAATTCCAATCTCCTAATTTATCCCTCCTCCCACCAACTTTTCCCCCTTGGTAACCATAACTTTGTTTTCAAAATCTGTGAGTCTGTTTCTGGTTTGTAACTAAGCTCATTTCTATTGTTCTTTTATATTGTGCCAACATAGGTGATAGATGATCCCTCTCTGACTTCAGCTAGTATGATCATCTCTAGGTCTACCCATGTTGCTGTAAGTGGCATTATTTCATTTTTTGATGGTTGAATAATATTCCATTATTATATGGAATCGTATAAAATCCCACATCTTCTTTATCCATTCCTCTGCTGATGGACATTTATGTTGCTTCTGTGTCCTGGTTATTGTGAATAGCACTGCAGTGAACACTGGGGTGCCTGCATCTTTCTGAATTATGGTTTTCTTCAGATATATGCCCAGAAGTAGGATTGCTGGATCATATGTTAATTCTGTTTTTAGTTTAGTTTTTTTTTTTTTTGTAGGTTGTGGAAACTTCCATAGATTTATTGAGCAACTTTCAAAGATCAGATTTAAAGGAAGAGTTCTTGAATGTTTGAACGAATCAAACCCAATTGCACATAATAATATACTTTCTTATGGTTATATCTGAACACACTGACTTTGAAACTATAGTGCAGATAAAAAACAGTAATCTTCCAATGCAGTGTTGGATTTAGTGTCAAAATGGGTATGTGAATTAAGAGGCGCGTAGTAAGTAGTCAGTATATGTTAGCTAGTTTAAAGTGGTATTACATTGAAACTGAAGACAGCACAGTTCTGTTGGTTCTTGACAAACTCAAACAAATATTTTAAAGAATTGCAGAAATATTCTGGCAAAATGAAGCCACAGCTTTAGAAAAGGATCATAAAACTTTGATCAGTATAGAGAACAAGCCTTTATTTCTGAAACTGTAGTTAAACATTGGCCGAAGATTGGGCCACAGTGAACATCAACTAGATTCTGGCCATATGAGAGAAGATCCACTGGAGTTTAAGGTAAAGGCCAGAATTTTGAGGGATCATTTATTGAAACAAACACATGAACTGCATATTATCTTGAAATTTCTGGCTATGGCCAAATTCTACATTTGGGCCCTTTTCCTATTAAAATTGAAAACCATCACTCAAAACTGAATATACAATCTTTTTTGCTTTCCGTGAAAAGTTGATTCAACTTGTTGGGGCCTACTTTTACACTGTTTGGAAAAATCTGTATTCTTCACGTGTGTGTGCTCAGTGTGTCCAGCTCTTTGTGACTCTGTGGACTGTCCACAGGCTCCTCTGTCCATGGCATTTTCCAGGCAAGAATACTGGAGCAGGTTGCCACTTCCTACTCCAGGTATTTCTAGTTTTATAAGGAACCTCTGTACTGTTCTCCATAGTAACTGTATCAATTTACATTCCCACCAATGGTATATGAGGGTTCCTTTTTTTCCACACCTTCTCCAGCATATATTGTTTGTAGATTTTTTAAAATAATACCCATTCTGATTGGCGTAAGGTGATACCTCATTTTTTGTCATTTAGATTTGCATTTCTCAAATAACTAGCGATGCTGGGCATCCTTTCACATGCTTTTTGGCCATCCATGTGCCTTCTTTGGGTAAATGTCTGTTTAGATATTCTGCCTATTTTTGGATGGATTGTTTATGTATTTTGATATTGAACTGCATAAACTATTTCTACATTTGGGGGATTAATCCCTTGTTGGTCTCTTCATTTGAAAATATTGTCTCCCACTCTGTGGGTTGTCTTTTCATTTTACTTATGGTTTCCTTAGCTGTGCAAAAGCCTTCAAGTTTAATTAGGTCCCAATTAAACTTTTTTATTTTTATTTATTTTTTCTTTTTCTTTTTGTTAACTTTAGGAGATTGATCCAGAAAGATATTGCTGTGATTTATATCAAAGAGTGTCCTCCCTATGTTTTCTTCTGAGTTGTATAGTATGTGGTCTTAGGTTTAGTCCTTTGATAACATTTTAACTTTCTAAGTGGCACATAAAACAATTGCTTTATGAATCCATGGTGTCTTAAATTGGATGAAAATCAGTATAATGTAAAGATCCTCATCAACTTTTGAGACCCCTTTTGTAACAGGTTGTTGACAGTGTACATGTCTTTATGAATATGCCTCTCTCCTTGTACTCAATGTTGGATGGAAATCAAGGCAGAATTTTCACTTATGGTTAACTTTGGAGGCAGATATATGACAAAAAATAATTGGGAAATCTGCTACATGTGAAAAAGGAAACTCCAACCTGGGTATGTTTAGTTCGATATATTTTCTAAGTTTACAAAGCTGAAAGCTCGTCAGCAGAGCTGGATCCAGTGGATGGTCTTTGTGAGATTGTTCTGTATCCACTACAGAGTGGCCACAGGGTGATATTTGATGCAGAGCCTTCGCATGACCCAGCCATCCAGCAGCTCCGTGTGTCTCCGCAGGCTGATGCTCCCCTGGTTGCTGGATCATGTTGGCAAAGCTCGTCGTTGGGCACATTCACCAGCGCCCTTCTAGTACTTTTTCTCCAAAGGAACGAGCCCAGGTTGTCACAGTTGAGGCTAGGTTCTTCTGGTTCCTTCTGACCATCTCACGCTTAGTGTGTGTAGTGTGCGATGGCGCATCATAGCGCCAGCATTTGGTGTGGTTCCAGCACCTTTCACGGGTGGACATAATCCTGTGAACTCAGCGGTGTCCATGTGCTGCTCCCTCCTGTCACCCCAGGGGGGTATCTGAAGACTCCTGTGCACAGCACTATGGTGGCAAGTGTGATGCATCTGAGGACGCAGATGAAGGGCCCGTGTCTGGGACAGAGGAGAGAGTGGGCTAGGACAGGAGAGCTAGGAGCACGCACCCTTGCGGGCCGTCTTACTGACTTTGTCCTCATTCTGAGAACCAAGGACATTCTCCAGAGGTTCCCTTTACCACATCCCCCTCTTTAAAAAAAAAAAAATATATATATATATATATATATGCCTTTAAAAAGCTCTCTTCTGAAGTCTGGATTTTGTATGTGTTAGGGGTGGGGTATATTAAGAGAGGATAGGTTTTGGTGGAGACTTGCTAAAGATTAATCTGGGTGAAAGCCTGAGTTGGGGGGAGAAATGGGTTCCATGTGAATAGACAACTTTAAAAGTTTCTTGTCCAGGAGGAAAACAGTCCCCAAACCCGTTTTTCACTCTTGTTTCAGTTCTCAGGCCCCTGGAAGCCTCTTTGCCCTCTCACTATAGTGACCTCCAGAGCAGCCTGGATCCCAGAGAGCCGTTTGCACTGGCTGTCAGGGCTCACCTGGGATCCTCCTTCCCTGTGATCTCAAACCCTGCCTCAGACTCACTGGGGCACAGATCCAGTTTCTCTTCCACACTTGAAACATGTACTTAATTTCCCCTAATCCTTTACTGTGTTAGTAGGCTTCCAGTTCTGACTCATCCCATTTTTAACTCCTAGCCCCAACCTGCCCTACAAAGGGGCCAAAGTTGGCCACCATCCAGAGACTCTCAAATCTTAGTGATGCAGCTTCTTTACTGTCTCTCCAAATTAATCTTTCCTTTTTCATTATCACTGTCTCATCATCTCTTGCCTGGTCTGCTATTCTGCCTTTTAGTTCTTCAGTTAAAAATATATGATTATGATAGCTGCCTTGAAATTTTGCTGGGGATGTTAATTTAAATGCAGTGTGTGAAACATGTAGCATAGAGCCTCACTGTTAGTGACATTCTCGGTTTCTTCTATCTCCTGCTCATTCATTTCTGTCCCTGGCTCCAAGTTTTAGCCACTCCCTTTTGTTTTTATCCTGCTACCAGAGTTGTCATCCCCAAACATGCCCTATTTAAGTGCCTTTAGGCAGAGGAACCAGAGATCAAATTGCCAACATCCGCTGGCTCATGGAAAAAGCAAGAGAGTTCCAGAAAAACATCTATTTCTGCTTTATTGACTATGCCAAAGCCTTTGATTGTGTGGATCACAGTAAACTGTGGAAAATTAGAGATGGGAATACCAGACCACCTGACCTGCCTCTTAAGAAATCTGTATGTAGGCCAGGAAGTTAGAACTGGACATGGAACAACAGACTGATTCCAAATAGGAAAAGGAGTACGTCAAGGCTGTATATTGTCACCCTGTTTATTTAACTTATATGCAGAGTACATCATGAGAAATGCTGGACTGGAAGAACCACAAGCTGGAATCAAGATTGCCGGGAGAAATATCAATAACCTCAGATATGCAG
>SJYV01045111.1:802671-818500 GCA_006410875.1 Neotragus pygmaeus
TAGTCAAGGCTATGGTTTTTCCTGTGGTCATGTATGGATGTGAGAGTTAGACTGTGAAGAAGGCTGAGTGCCAAAGAATTGATGCTTTTGAACTGTGGTGTTGGAGAAGACTCTTGAGAGTCCCTCAGACTGCAAGGAGGTCCAACCAGTCCATTCTGAAGATCAGCCCTGGGATTTCTTTGGAAGGAATGATGCTGAAGCTGAAACTCCAGTACTTTGGCCACCTCATGCGAAGAGTTGACTCATTGGAAAAGACTTTGATGCTGGGGGGGATTGGAGGCAGGAGAAGAAGGGGACGACAGAGGATGAGATGGCTGGATGGGATCACTGACTCCATGGATGCGAGTCTGAGTGAACTCCGGGAGATGGTGATGGACAGGGAGGCCTGGCGTGGTGTGATTCATGGGGTCGCAAATAGTAGGACACGACTGAGCGATTGAACTGAACTGAACTGAGTGTTTCCCCATTGCCTGAGTGTAGCCAGACCTCCTTAATGTCACAGTGCCAGGCCCATCCTTTTCATCCCATCCTTACACCTTTCCCCAACTCTCAAAGCCTTTCTTGCATCTTATGTTCCAGGTACATTTGACAACTGGGTGTTGCCTGAAAACCCTGCTTTGAGTTTTTTTGGTTTCGTTTTGAATCAGAGTTCCCTTTTCTTTTTTTCCCCCGATCTCTTGATTGTTGAAAACAGTGACCCAATACTTTATTTTATATTTGGTAGAATTATTACATATGTGTATCTATATGAATGTCTGTGTAACAAGTGCACACAATCTCACAAATTGTTAGTCATCCCAGGGGGTGGGCATGAGGTCAGCTCTGCCATTCTTGTCCAGAAGTGATTTAAACTTTATATCTGTGTATTTTCATCTGTTTAGTGAAGCTGGATGGTTTTTGTTTCTGCCTGGACCCAAACTTTGTAAGGACCTGGACCCAAACTTTATTATAACCCAGGTGAAGCTATTCTATAGGAGGAACTGAGATAAATCTCCCAGATCCTTTGCTTTCTAATAGAAGTTAACAACTTTAGATGTTGACTGGATTAGGGAATAAAGAATTAGTTGGATGAGTAGCAGGCACTTTATGTATATTATGTCACTTAATCCTTTGAAACCTCACTTGAGATAAGTAGGTATTTAGCAGATAAGATAATGGAGGACTGGAAAGGTTAAGTCACCTGCCTGAGACATCAAGCTGGTTAGCCTGTGGTAGCTGTTGGGCTCTCCCACTAGCAGCCATGCCTGAGCGGAAGTGGGCGCTTCAGCTTTCGTCAGCTGTGGTTTCTTAATACAGTTTTTCTCTGGACCATGAAGTGTTTACTCCAGACAGTTTTGGGGGAAAAGTTTTTGGTTGTGTGTACGTGTTCATCCTGGGGTTTGTGTTATTTCCCTTTCTTCCTGGGTAATATTTCTATTTAAACACCAGTGAAATCAAATCAGAATGCTTGGCTCTCTGTTATTTGCGCTTTTCTCAGAAAGCAAATGTTCGTTTAACAGAATAGGAAAGGGATGAAATCCACGGCAGGTGAACGGATAGCCTTACCGCACTGTTGCTCACTGTAATGTGTCTGGAATCCTGTAGAGCCCAAAAGCAAGGATTTCAGTGCCTTGAGGTAGGCGGTGTGCCGTAGGAGAGTAATGAAGAGGGCGGCAGCAACGGCTCGGGTCTGTTGAGCTGGTGAGCCTGATGCGTGTGACCAACGCATGTGAGGATGTGCATACACGTGTGTTACACTTGCTGTATACATTTTGCATGCATGTTTCTAAGTGCTTTACTTGGCATTTGCTTTTTCAATCCTCCCAATAACCCTTTGGATTATCATCTCCATTTTTTAGATGTAGAAATCAAGGCATAGACAGGATAGGACACTTGCTTAAGTTCATAGAGCTAGGATTCATGCTTGCAGTTTTATATCTGAGTTAATTGAAATTCGTATTGCTAACCTGTTACATTGTTGAAATGTCTCTCAACTAATGAGTATCTCCTTTTTTGGTGTTGGACTCAATGCACTTTTTGGAGGGCGTTAGTTAACAGTTTCGGAGAAGGTAGTGGAACCCCACTGCAGTACTCTTGCCTGAAAAATCCCATGGGCGGAGGAGCCTGGTGGGCTGTAGTCCATGGGGTTGCTAAGAGTCGACACAACTGAGCACTTTTCACTTTCCTGCATTGGAGAAGGAAATGGCAGCCCACTCCAGTGTTCTTGCCTGGAGAATCCCAGGGACGGGGGAGCCTGGTGGGCTGCCGTCTATGGGGTCGTGCAGAGTCGGACACGACTGAAGCGACTTAGCAGCAGCAGGAGCAGTAACAGTTTGTCTTCAAAGTAAAAATAACTAGGCCTTGTGGGGTTGTACTAAGTCATTGGAATTAGTGAAATATCCTGGAAGAACTAAGACAATCCTTCTTATGTGTTATTAACCATGATATTTTTAAAATGCAGATATGAAAGTATTTCAGATTCATGAAGATACTTCATTCTATAGAATGTTATTGAAATGGAAATTTTTCGTATGTTTCAGTGCTGGCTGGTGAAGTAGATTTGTTTTGAATTACAGCACATAAGCAATTTTTAAAATGTTTGGCATTAAGAAGTAAAACAAACACCTATTCTATTTAGTAAGCAATAAAAGTGGATTCTAAAATGATATTTTGCAGGAAGAAGGTTTCAGCCTCATAGAGACATAACAGCATGTGTATGTTCTAACTTCTTTATGTTAAAACTCAGTATATTCTTCTTCCCTCTGCTTTTTTTGTTTTTAGGTCTTCACCAAAGAACATGGGTGAAAATGAAACCAACCAGCCCCTGATGACAACTAGCCAGAATCCTAAAGAAGCAGTAAGAAAGCCCCAAAATTCACGGAATTCTGGAGGAAGTGATTCTTCTAGGTTTTCCAGGAAGAGTTTCAAACTGGATTACAGACTAGAAGAAGATGTAACTAAATCAAAGAAAGGAAAGGATGGGAAATTTGTTAACCCTTGGCCAACGTGGAAAAGTCCCTCTATTCCAAATGTTCTCAGATGGCTGATAATGGAAAGAGATCACAGCAGTGTTCCATGTTCCAAAGAGGTAGTTGTGTATTTGGTCTTTTTTAAAAAAATTATTGATGTATTTGGCTGCGCTGGGTCTTTTTTGCTGGGTGGGCTTTTCTCCAGTTGTGGCAAGCCGGGTCTGCCTTCTAGTTGCGGTGCCCAGGCTTCTCGTTGGCAGCAGCTTCTCTCGTTGCGGAGCACAAGCTCTGGAGCATTTGGGCTTCAGTAACCGCAGCATGTGGGCTCAGTAGTTGCAGCTCCCAGGCCCTAGAACACAGGCCCAATAGCTGTGCTGCACAGACTTCGTTGCTCTGCAGCATGGGGGATCTTCCCAGGCCAGGGACCAAACCCGCATATCCTGTGTTGGCAGGCAGATTCTTTCCCACTGAGCCACCAGGGAAGTCCCGTGTATTTGCTGTTAATATATGTATTCCTTAACTTTGCTGTAAATTGTACTATGACACTCCAGCTAGGTAATCAAGCCCTTTTATATGATAAGCTTATGGAGAGATGACATGAATAAGGTACCTTCGCATTCATTGTGGAGCAGCAAAGTGCGTGTGTGTGTAACTAGCTCTGATATGGTGGCAGCTGGAAGCAGGAACAGAATGTCTTAAAAGTGCAGGGAAGGAAGCTGTTGATTTTGACTGGTGGGACTGGAAATGGTTTTACAGAGGAGATGATCTTTGAGGTAGGCCTAGAAAGATAAAAAGTATTTGGCAATGGTTTTCCCAGTGGATGGTGGCATGAAGAAGGTCACAAAAGGTGAGAGTGCATGACGTGTTCCAGATTGTACTAGCCCGTGCTTTGGACTATGAACTATGAGGGTTAAGCCTAGAGTGCTTTGCTCTTCATTCTTGGATAAAGCTGCTAAAATGTTAAAAGAAATCATCAAATAACCTTCCACTCCTTTAAAAATTGAGAGTAGGTTCCTGGCCTTTCAATATGCCAGTTATACTTATGATGAAACAAACTTTGGCCTACGGTTTATTAAATGAATTGAGATTTCACTTTGGCTGGGAGTGGGCAGCTCCCAATTGCAGTAGGACTTTCTTCCCTTAGTTTCTGGCCGCTCTGTTCCTCCTGCCGACCTTGTCCTCTCTTTTCCAGACATTGTGGGGAACTGAAAGATAAGGAAGTAGACATTGGAAGCGGGAAGTGGGTGGGAAAAGAGGGGACATCCCTGAAGGCTTGATCTGCAGTGAGGCAGGAGAGGGGGCCGGTGTAGGTGGGTGGTGGCGATGTTGGATCTTTTAGGTAAGTGTGTCCATTTTTCTTTAAAGGATATGGGATTAAAAAACAACACAACTCATATTATCACTTCAATGCCAGGGAATGTGCATATTATTAATCCTAGTTAACAGAATTAACATGAATAATATTTTCCCAGCACTTTTTAAGAGTGAGCCAGGAGATTAATAAATAAAACCTTACTGTATGTTTAAACTTTGTGGATGGGAGGAACAAGAACATTTTTGTTTCTTCTGGAGAACCCGGTATGAAGAGAATCGTGGAGTCAAGCTGTGAGAAGAAAGGCTTAGGGCAGGAGGCCAAGATGGGTAGACTACCTGTTGGGTAAAATTCCTTCCTGGTATTTGGGCCACAGCCTCTAAAAATACAGCAGGCAATGGCACCCCACTCCAGCACTCTTGCCTGGAAAATCCCATGGACGGAGGAGCCTGGTGGGCTCCAGTCCATGGGGTCACTAAGAATCGGACACGACTGAGCGACTTCACTTTCACTTTTCACTTTCATGCACTGGAGAAGGAAATGGCAACCCACTCCAATGTTCTTGCCTGGAGAATCCCAGGGACGGGGGATCCTGGTGTGCTGCCGTCCATGGGATTGCACAGTCAGACACGACTGAAGCACCTTAGCAGCAGCAGTAGTGGTGTCTTTAGTTCTCCTTCCTTTCAAAGAGGAAAGTAAGTGACCACATGAGATTAGAAGTCCATCTCTGAAGACTGACAATTTAGACGCAACTAGAGATGGGGTTCACTTTCTGAGAACTCATCAAGCCAGTGGTTCTTAAACTCCTCTGTTGAGATGCTAAAGCTCAAGCCATGAACAAAGCAGAAAGCACCCTTGCCTCCTGGGCCTTAGGTTTAGTGGAAGAGAGACAGTAAATAAGTAAATGGTGTGTGCTAGTGAAAAATGATTAGTGCTTTGAGGAATAATAAAGCGGAAAAGGAAATGGAGGGAGGGGCGTTGGGAGCCGAATTCTTTAATGAAGCATAAGCATTTAAAAAACTTTATTTATTTTTAATTGAAGAATAATTGCTTTACAGTATTGTGTTGGTTTCTACCAAACATCAACACGAAGTCAGCCATAGATATCCCCTCCCACCTCCCTCCCCATCCCACCCCCTTTTTTTTAAGCCAGGAGTTTCTTGTTTCTTTGATTTTCAATTTAATTTTTATTTTATATTGGATTATAGTTGATTTACAAGCTTCTCGCCATGTAGGGTATTACTGAAATATTGACAAGAGTACCCTATTTCTTACAGAAGATCCATGTTGATTATCTGTTTTATATTTACTGATGTCTATATGTTAACCCCAAACTCCTAATTCATCCTTCACTGCCAGGTTTTCTTGTGCCCACAGCAGCCAGCACTGAGCTTTCCAAGTCTGCGTGTCTTTTTTTGCAAATAACTCCATTTGTATCATTTTTCCTTAACTGTACCTAAAAGTGATACCAGATTTTATTTGTCTTCCTCTGTCTGACTTGCTTCTCTTAGTATGGTCATTGGAAGGACCATATACATTGCTGCAGATGACATAATTTGAATTTTTTTTGACGCCCGAGTATATATTCCCTTATATGGATCTGCACCACATCTTCCTTACCTATCTGCATCGTCTCCTTCATCTGCTGATGGACATTTTGGCTGAATCCGTGTGCTGCTGCTGTGAATTGTGCTGCAATGACCATTGGAATGCCTTTGTCATTTCAAATTATGGATTTCTCTGCTAGACACCCTGGAGTGGTATTGCCGGGTATATAGTGTATCTACTGTTAGTTTTTAAAGAGCCCCTGTTCTCCATAAAGGCTGTTACCAGTTAACATAGGAAGGTTGCCTTTTCTTCATGGCCTTTCCACTATTTATTCTTTGTTATGTTTAAATGTTCTTTATTTATTCATTCTGTTTTGGCTGTGCTGGGTCTTCCTCGCGGCACAGGCTTTTCTCAGTTGCAGAGAGCAGAGGGGCTCCTCTCTCGTTGTAGTGTGTGGGCTTCTCATTGCAGTTGTTTCTCTTGAGGAGCCTGGGCTCTAGGGTGAGCGGGCTTCAGTAGTTGCGATGCGTGGGGTCAGTATTTGCAGCTCCCGAACTCTAGAGCTGAGACTCAATAGTCCTGGGACACAGGTTTAGTGGCTCTGAGGCATGTGGGATCTTCTTGGACCAGGGATTGAAGCCATGTGTCCTGCATTCACAGGCAGATTCCTTACCACCGAGCCACCAGGGAAGCCCCTCCAACGTTTATTCTCTGTAGACTTTTTGATGTTGGTGATTCTGATTTGTGCAAGATGATCCCTCATTATACTTTTGATTTGCATTTCTGTAATGGGCTTTTTTCCTTAAAGGAGCCTTGGGAGTAATATTTGCCAGTTGAAATGAGCTTCTTGAGAGCTTCTTGATTGCCTAGGACAGCACATTGCATGAGGGAAAGCCACGAATAGAGTAGCTCTGCAGGCCTTGCGATGCAATTCCTCACTCCTGGTTTTCCAGTTGTTATTTTGGGAAGTGTCCACAAAGGAGCAGCATCTCTTCTTTCCCAGCACTCGTCACAAAGGGCAACTAGATGAGGGCAAGTCTTGCTCCTGGGTTGTTAGTGGGAGCCCTCTGTGCCAGATGAAACCCACCGGGGCTATGTCTCGATGCTTTCACCCCTTACCCTTCAGCCTGGGTCAGATCTCAGCCCCTCCAAAGCACTGTGTTGAGCTTGCTGTCCTCTGTAGGTGGGGACTCCAAGGAAGGAGGCTGTAGGTGGGAATGCCTGGAGCAACAGGAGACATGGAGGCCAGGTGACTTTTCAAAGCTATTGCAACCCAGAGGGTCTATCTTGCTTTCCCTGCACTCAGCTTAGCTTAGTTTTCCGATGGCCCTCCTGGGTCAGGACATTCTGGTCTCATTACAGGGTACAAGGCACCACAGGTCCAAGGGGGTTACTCTCTTCTTGGCATGTCCTTCCCAGCTCCCCGAGCCCCATGACAGTTCAGCTTTACAATCCAGGTGCCTCAGGCTCCAGTGATGAAATACCAGCCCTGAAAAGTCAGGCATGAGGCAGGAATAGAGTCTACTTCTTTCCTTTTTAGGTTGTCCTTTAATTTTTAGTTTATGTTGGGGTTGTTGTTGTTCAGTCGTGTCTGACTGTTTGTGACGCCATGAACGCAGCACACAGGGCTTCCCTGTCCATCACTGTCTCTGAGTTTGCTCAGACTCATGTCCACTGAGTCGATGATGCCATCCAACCATCCTCCGTCTCCCTCTTCTCCTTCTGCCCTCAATCTTTTGCAGCATCAGGGTCTTTTCCCATGAGCTGGCTCTTTGCATCAGGTGGCCAAAGTATTGGAGCTTTAGCATCATTCATTCTGATGAATATTCAGGGTTGATTGCCTTTATGATTGACTGGTTTGATCTTGCTGTCCAAGGGACTCTGGAGAGTCTTCAGCACTATAGTTTGAAGGCATCAATTCTTTGGCCTTCTTTATGGTCCAACTCTCACATCCATACATGACTACTGGAAAAACCATAGCTTTGACTAGACAGACCTTTGTCAGCAAAGTGATGTCTCTGTTTTTTAGTGCACTGTCTAGGTTTGTTACAGCTTTCCCTTCCAAGAGGCAAGCGTCTTTTAATTTCATGGCTGTGGTCACCATCTGCAGTGATTTTGGAACCCAAGAAAATAAAGTCTGTCACTGTTTCCATTTTCCCCCCATCATTTGCCATGAAGTGATGGAACTGGATGCCATGATCTTAGTTTTTTTAATGTTGAGTTTTACGCCAGCTTTTTCACTCTATTCTTTCACCTTCATCAAGAGGGTCTTGAGTTCCTCTTCACTTTCTGCCAAAAGGGTGGTGTCATCTGCATATCTGAGATTGTTGATATTTCCCCTAGCAATCTTGATTCCAGCTTGTGCTTCATACAGCCTGGCATTTTGCATGATGTACTCTGTGTAGAAATTAAATAAGCAGGGTGACAATATACAGCATTAATGTATTCATCTACTAATTTTGAACTAGTCTGTAGTTCCATGTCTGGTTCTGTTGCTTCTTGATCTGCCTACAGGTTTCTCAGGAAAGAGATGGTATCCCCATCTCTTTAAGAATTTTCCACAGTTTGTTGTGATCTACACAATCAAAGGCTTTAGCGTGGTCAGTGAAACAGAAGTAGACATTTTTCTGGAATTCCCTTGCTTGTTCTATAATCCAGCAGATGTTGGCAATTTGATCTCTGATTCCTCTGACTTTTCTAAATCCAGCTTGTACATCTGCAGGTTCTTGTTTCATGTACTGTTGAAGCCTAGCTTGAAGGATTTCAAGCATTACCTTGCTAATACATGAAATGAGCGCAATTGTGTTGTAGTTTGAACATTCTTTGGGATTGCCCTTCTTTGGGATTGGAATGAAAACTTGCCTTTTCCAGTCCTGAGGCTACTGCTAAGTTTTCCAAATTTGCTGGCGTATTGAGTGTAGCACTTTAACAGCATCATCTTTTAGGGAAAAAGCTCAGCTGGAATTGCATTACCTCCATTAGCTTTGTTCGTAGTAATGCTACCTAAGGCCCATTTGATTTCACACTCCACTACCAGGGTCCAGCCCCTGTGGGTCCAGGGTAATTCGAAGGTGGGGACAGAATCGGCGTCCTAGGAAAAAACTTATTTAATTACAGATATAGAGAGAGATTAGAAACGGATAGTGTAGTAGGAAATATTAGTGGAGAAAAAGAGGCTGAATAATTTGGTTTACGTGGAATACCAATCACCACCTATGTAGGCCACAGGCATCTTTCCGTTCTCCCGAAGGAGAGGAGGCACTGAGGCCTCCCCAGTCCGATCTTAGAAGCCCAGGCAAAATTAGCAGGCTTGGTGAGTACCCACATTAATTCAGCCAGAAAAATGGGGAGCAAGAAGGAACAACACAGGGGAATCAGTCTTTCCAGAAACGGATCCCATTTCTTTATTTTTTAAGTTTGCTTATATACTTTTTGTTACACATAGGGATGAATACAGAGTCACGTGGAGGTCAGCAGACCTGACCTTTATCAAAATCAGATGCTTTACATAAAAAAAGGTCTTAGGGGTTTTACATCATCTTCTGGCCATGAGGCCTGCTGACATTTTATGACCCTTTCTTTCTGATAACCAAAAAACTTATTTTTTCCAAGGGTGTTTTTTCTTAAACCAGGCACTACCCTCCAAATAAAGTTGCATTCCTATAGGGTGAGGGTGTATTGGGTTACAATCAAGAAAGGAATTTATTTAACCCAAGGTTAACATGATTAATCTTAAAGTTTAATACTTATTTCTCCTATATGCTAGTTATATTCATTATAAGAGCAGGGAATATGGAGATTTAGCAGCAAACATCAGCCCAACAAATGAAAACCCTTCACCAGTGTTCCCCTTAAGATCGATTTAGTCTTAAGATAGTGATAAAGTTACATTTTTACATAGCAAGGACACAGTGATTTATAACAAAGTACAGTGATCTATAACAAAAGAGAAAATTCATTAACTCAAAAAGTCTAGTATTGCTAACATCAAAAACTACTATATTTCCTTTTCTATATTNAAGGTTAACATGATTAATCTTAAAGGTTAATACTTATTTCTCCTATATACTAGTTATATTCATTATAAGGGCAGGGAATATGGAGATCTAGCAGCAAAACATCAGCCCAACAAATGAAAATTCTTCCACCAATATTCCCCTTAAGATCTATTTAGTCTTAAGATAGTGATAAAGTTACATTTTTACATAGCAAGGACACAGTGATTTATAACAAAGTACAGTGATCTATATCAAAAGAGAAAATTCATTAACTCAAAAAGTCTAGTATTGCTAACATCAAAAACTACTATATTTCCTTTTCTATATTCCAAATACATTGATTAATATATTCCCAGGTGCCTAAGGATATGGAGGCCTGGCGGCAATCATTGACTCAACAATAAGAAAAGTCCTATGCTAATTAAGACTCTCAAAATACTCCCAAACTCTCTGTGCTGTTTATGGTTGAGAGGTAGTAAACAATCATGTGGGTAGTGGCAGGAGTATGGACAATCCTGTCACACAAGCTAGTCCCTAAGCAGAGAAGTTTGACCTGAGACACCCTTGTCCCACCCAGGGCAGGGAATTAGCAGCCATTATTGACACAACAAATGAAAAGCCGTTCATCAATATAATTCCTAACCAATCCACTATACTAATAATTTCTAACTTCCCAAAAGAATTTGCCTTTAGTAAGTCTAAAACATCTCGTGCCTCTCACGGTTGGGAAGCTGTAAACAATCACATGTGGCTGGACGAACCTATACAGGCAGGCTAGATAACCTTCAGAGTTCGTAAGTTGAAACACTATTGTCACGCCCAGGAATTTTTATTAACTTGGAGCTGCAAGTTAACTCCTTCTCCGAGAGCAATGGTTATGTGGGAGAGCCCCCCGTAAAGTCAGAGGTGTAGGTGAGAGCACAAAACAGACTCTGATTTGGGGGTAGATGCTCGGGAACAGGGGATTTCCTGAGGCTTGATCACGCCTTTATGTATGCCAAGCCTCCTTCCTTATGACCTCTGCCATGGGCGGAGTTCCTCACGCTGGTCCCCGGCAGACGACAGTCCTAGGAGGTTTACATGAATTTCTTTTTCCTTTAATTTTTTTCCCAGTGTTGAGCAAGGCATCCAAAATCATTCTGTTCACCTTAGTTTTGTGCATAAAATATCAGGGACACCTTTACTATTGTGGATAAAATTTTAGTGATTCCTTTGTTGACAGTAATATCAAAGCATTATTTTTATAGTGAAAAAGTAGAAAAATATAAATGTCCAAATGAAATGATTAGCTAAATGAATTACATAACAGAGGAAAGTTCTATAGATATTAAAATGAAATTATAGAAACATTTTTTGTTAATACTGAAATATTATCATCTTTTTAAGTAAAAAGCTTAAATTGCAAAATAAAATAGCATAAAATTATATAGGTTATATAATAAGAAGACTACTCAACAAGAGAATAACTAATTGTAAGTGATAAGAAAAAAAAGGAAATTTAGAACTTCTTTCCAACCCAAGATTTTTGTGACTTATTTTAAATTATACTATTAGAAACTCCTTGTATATGTACCTTTACATTCTTGAGGACATATTATTTACTGATTGAACTGCTGACAGCTGAGTTTTTGGAGGAAAGCATATTTGTAGTGTAATTTTTCATGTAAATCTCATCTAATACAAGGGAAATTATATGAAAAGAGGAATTTATAGAAGGAAAATACAAATGGTGACCAATGATATGAAAATTAAGTCAAAGTAGCATGAATTTTAGACTTAACAGATATGTGTAAAGTTAATGAATCTGATGTATCAAGTTTTGGTAAGGGTGAGGGAAACAAGTGCTCTCATGTATAGCTGAAGGGGATATCAATTGGTGCAAGGTATTATTTTTAAAGGAAATGAATAGGACTGATCTTTCCTTATATTATCTTGGGTTCTTCAAAACCACATTTTGAACCTACTAAGGCATCCCTACTTTTATCTCCAGAATAGACAAAGACTTGAGAGTTACTTTTATTTTCACATCCATTTTCCTTTCTCAAACGCTCTTAATCTAACTGTGTGAAGAAGGTCTGTATTCTATTTCTATATTCCCTATTCTATAGGGACCCTAGAATTTGGATAGGCTTTTACATGTCAGTTTTGCTGTGTAATAACCTGAAAGTATCAGAGGATTACATCATGAACCTCATGGGCCTGTGGGTCAGCTGGAGGGGATCTGTATAAGCCTGCACTTCAAGTTCCAGTCTGCTGCACATTTTTTTCTCTCTTTTTTGACCTGGGTACCCTGGACACATTCTTCTTGTGGCTGATGGTGAGAAGGCAGAGGTAAGGGGCAAGCCAATCCATGCATGCACATTTAACCTCTGCTACCATTGTGTCCACTAACATTCCACTGACCAAAGCAGAAAACATATCCCAGCCCAGAATTCATTTGGATGAGAAATAAACTCTGCCTAACAACAACTCTTAGTGGAAGGTACCCCAAATTCATACAGCAAGGATAAGGCATGTCTATTAACACCAGTCCATTTTAACAGCTTAAGTGGTAAGAAGGCATTTCTCTTGCAGTAAAAGAAGGATTTGCTTTAAAAAGAATTCCCTAGTGGGTCTCCAAATATACATTTTGAGATCATACTGGTTTCATTATTGTGGTGAATAAAATTATTTTTCATGTGAAATTTTTATTTTTTAATGGTCAAAATTATGAACATAAGGAACCATGGCTGCTCCTGTATATTTTACCAATCACCTTCTCATAAATTATTATTCTATTTGATTCTCATAATCACTCTAAGCTTTATTATTTTGAGTACACTGAATAGCTAAAGGATTTGGTGGCATTCAATAGTTGGGATCTTTAGCAATGCATAGCATACCATGTAGTTACTCCTGCATGTGACTTTTTAAATTGTCTTTCCCAAGGTCACAGACTTAATATGTGGCAAAACCAGTGTTGGAACACTTGTGTCCTTTCTCCTTCTAATTCTGCCAATACACATCTTCTGTAATCAGTGTCCAACAAGTGGTCTGATTTTTCTAAAAGCCTCTTCTAAAACCACATTAAAAAGAAATTAGCTTAAAGGTGTAATCAGGTTAAATACTGACCTTATGATTGAAGAGGCATGTTCAGATGGCCAGACCCACATGGCTCAGGGAGTTTAGGCACCAGAAACATTTTCTGTGAGAATGACAATGAATAAATATTTACCCCAAATTTGGGCCAGGCCATTACCTGACTGCTTCATTGCTTTTGCCATTATCTCTGCTTATTTGCATCTCTCCTCATTTAATTTAGGAGAAATAAAATTAAGAAGCCTTAGTTTAACCTCAGACAGGGGCAAATATATTTGTGTCATATACTACTTTTATTACTTTGAACTTACTGTATCCAAGACTATAGAATAGGGAAGTTAATTTATCTATCAATGACTGGATTTGTGAAGTGACATAGATCACAAAGATCAGTGAGGTGGTTGTTTTTATTAAAATTACCTTGGAACAGCATTAATTTAAATAAGCCTAACCCTTTTTGGGCTCCAAAATCACTGCAGATGGTGACTGCAACCATGAAATTAAAAGACATTTACTTCTTGGAAGAAAAGTTATGACCAACTTAGACAGCCTATTCAAAAGCAGAGACATTACTTTGCCAACTAAGGTCCGTCTAGTCAAGGCTATGGTTTTTGCAGTAGTCATGTCTGGATGTGAGATGGACTGTGATGAAGGCTGAGCACGGAAGAATTNTGGCTTCCGGCACTCCACGATGTCTGGCTCTGAGTGACTGCACTATGTGGTTATCCAGGTCATTAAGATCTTTTTTGTATGGTTCTTCTGTGTATTCTTCCCAACCCCTCCTAATCTCTTCTGCCTCTGTTGTGCCCATCTTTGTACGAAATGTTCCTTGGTATCTCTAATTTTCTTGAAGAGATCACTGCTGCTGCTGCTGCTAAGTTGCTTCAGTCGTGTCCTACTCTGTGCGACCCCATAGATAGCAGCCCACCAGGCTCTGCCGTCCCTGGGATTCTCCAGGCAAGAACACTGGAATGGGTTGCCATTGCCTTCTCCAATGCATGAAAGTGAAAAGTGAAGACTCTCAGTTGTGTCCAACCTTTAGCAACCCCATGGATTGCAGCCTTCCAGGCTCTTCCACCCATGGGATTTTCCAGGCAAGAGTACTGGAGTGGGATGCCATCGCCTTCTCTGGAAGAGATCCCCAGTCTTTCCCATTCTATTTTTTTCCTCTATTTCTTTGCATTGTTTTCTTAAGAACACTTTCTTACCTCTTTTTGCTATTCTTAGTTGGGTATATCTTTCCCTTTCCCCTTTGCTTGTCATTTCTCTATTTGTAAGCCCTTAAGCATTTTTGCTTTATTGCAATTCTTTTTCTTGGGGATGGTTTGTGTCACTGCCTCCTGTACAGTGTTATGAACCTCTGCCCATAGTTCTTCAGGCACTCTGTCTACCAGATCTAATCCCTTAAATCTATTGGTCACTTGCACTGTATAATCATAAGGGATTTGATTTAGGTAATACCTGAAGCCCTAGCAGTTTTCCCTCCTTTCTTCAGTTTAAGTCTGAATTTTGCAATAAGGAGCTCATGATCTGAGCCACAATTATTTCAGGGCTTGTTTTTGCTGACTGTATAAATTTTCTTCATCTTTAGCTGCAAAGAATATAATCAGATTTTGGTATTGACCATATCGTGATATCCATGTGTCGAGTCATCTGTTGTGTTATTGGAAGAGAGTATTTGCTATGACCAGTGTGTTCTCTTGGCAAACTGTTAGCCTTTGCCCTGCCTCATTTTGTACTCCAAGGCTAAACTTGCCTGTTACTCCAGGTATCTTTTGACTTCCTGCTTTTGCATTCCAATCTCCTCTGATGAAAAGGACATCTTTTTTTGGTGTTAGTTCTAGAAGGGTCTTGTAGGTCTTCATAGAACTGTTCGGCTTCTTAAGCATCCATAGTTGGGGTATAGACTTGGATTACTGTGATGTTGAGTGGTTTGCCTTAGAAATGAACCAAGATCATTCTGTCATTTTTGAGATTGCACCCAAGTACTGCTTTCAGGACTCTTGTTGACTATGAGGGCTACTTCATTTCTTCTAAGGAATTTTTGCCCACGATAGTAGATATAATGGTCATCTGAATGATTCTTGGGCCTAACGTTCTAGATTCCTGGGCAATATTGTTCTTAACAGCATTCGACTTTACTTTCACCACCAGACACATCCACAGGTGGTCATCGTTTCTATTTTGGCTCAGCCTCTTCACTCTTTCTGGAGCTATTTCTCCGCTCTTCCCCAGTAGCATATTGGACACGTGCCAACCCGGGGGGGGGGGCTCATCTTTCAGTGTCATATCTTTTTGCCTTTTCATGCTGTTCATGAGGGTCCCATGTTGAAGTAGAATTGATTAATATGGTTATGTTTGTTTTAGGTGTGAAGCACCTTGATTCAGAAATGCTGAGATGTGAGTCTGTTTTACAAATTGATGGATTTGTATCAGTTTTTAGATGGGTTGTGGAGGTGCTTTCATATGTTATTGGTCCTTATCTGACTTGCTTCTCATAGTATGAGCTTTTCCAGATGCGTCACTGTCATCGTAAATGGTCTGATTCATTCTGTTTCAAGGCTGAGTAATATTCCCTTGTATATATGGACCCTATCTTCCTTATGCATCTCTGGTAATGGACAGTTTGGTCTTGACTTCCAAGTCTGAGCTATTGAAATCGTGTTGCAGTGAATTTTCAGGTATAGAAATGTTTATAGTTTCTTTCAGATATGTGCCCAGGAGTGGGATTACAGATAATTTAGCTCTAATTATTTTTTAAGTAACTTCCATAACTGGTGGCTCTTACCACTTTACCTTCTGAGGAACAGGCTAGGAGGGTTCCCCAGCATTTATCATTTGTAAAGGTTTTAGTGATGGCCACTCTGAATGTTGGGAGGTGATCCCTCATTGTAGTTAGAATTTGCATTTCTCTACTAATGAGCTATGGAGGTGCTCCTAGCGCC
>SJYV01045111.1:818600-838845 GCA_006410875.1 Neotragus pygmaeus
AGAACATTGTGAATAAAATTTACCTCATTGCATATCCTGAAATTCACCCTCTCTTGTGTTTTCTCGTCATTACCTACCAGCACATTTCTCTAGGGAAGGTTTCATGAAAAGCTCCGCAGGTCTTATGAGGCAGTTCACCTCAGCACTAGTTTTCCAGTTGTTACCTGGCTGCAGTATTTGCTCATTCCAGGCACTGGTTCTAAAGGGAACAAGACAACTAGGGTAAGACCTAGTGCCAGATTTGCTAGTAAGACCCGGGTGCCGGAAGAGATGCTGTCTCAGTTCTTCCACCCCTTACCCTTAACCTTGGGATGCATCTCAGCTTATGTCAAGGATGGGTGCTGAGGTTGCTGTCCTCTGGTGGGGTCGCCAAGGAAGGAGACCGGAGGCGTGGTCCCCGAGCACACCGAGCACCAGGAGATGTAGAATCTAGCTGACTTTTCAAAGCTCTTACATCCCAGGGGGTCTGATTTGTTCCATGCACTTAGCTTTTAGCTTACTTGGTGGATGGCCCTCCTGCATCAAGACAATCTGGTCCCAGCCCGAGTTTCCTGGCACCGCAGGTCCAAGGGGATTGCTTTCTTGGTGCATCCTTCCCAGTTCCCTGAGCCCCATGAGAGTCCCGCCTTAGGATCCAGCTTCAGATACCAGGGATGAAATACCAGCCCCAAACAGCCAGGCATGTGGGGAATAAAGTCAGCTTTTTTCCCTTTTGAGATTCCCTGGTGGCTCAGATGGTAGAGTCAGCCTTCAGTGTGGAAGACCTGGGTTTGATCCCTGAGTTGGGAAGATCCCCTGGAAAAGGAAGTGGCAACCCATTCTAGTATTCTGGCCTGGAGAACCCCATGGGTGGAGGAGCCTGGTGGGCTACAGTCCATGGGGTCACAAAGAGTCACACATGACTGAGCGACTTCACTTTCTTTCCCTTTTAGATTGTCGTTTTTTAGTTAATGTTGGAATAGAGTTAACACTGCCACGCTTGTTTTGGGTGTGAATCAGCTTGATTCAGTTCACTGAGGTGTACATCTAGTCTTTATCAGACTGTTGTCTCATGTAAGTTATTCCACAGTGTTGGGAAGAGTTCCCTGTGCTAGACAGATCCAGACTTTTTTCCCCTATTTTATACCAGTCAGCGTACAGTGTTCATCCCAAACTGCAAGGTTATTTCTCTCTCCCAGCTTTCCCCTTTGGTAACCCTAAATTTCTTTTTTTAAGCCTGGGAGTCTGTTTCCGTTTCACAAATTGGTGTTTTTGTATCCGTTTTTAGATTGTTCTGGGGGTGACAGCATATGCTAGTGCTCTTTCTCTGACTTGCTTCTGGTTGCAAAGGGTTTCCCTGTCCATTGTAACTGGACTTCCGTCACTGTGTGTCATGGCTGAGTGCCCCCTTTTATATCCATTCAGTGTCTTCCTCTTATATCTGTTTGATGATAAACAGCTGGGGCCTGGCTTCCAGTTCTTAGCTCTTGAAAGCATGTTGCAATGGAACTTCAGGTGAATGAATTTCTTCTCATTACAGTTTCATTCTGATATAAGCACAGATGTGTGATTACAGATCAAATGTAGCAATAATTAGTTTTTTAAGAAACCTGCATAGTGTCCTCTGTGGTGGCTATTACCAGTTTACCTTCCCAGCAGAAGGCTAGGAGGATTCCTTTCCCCCACACCTTCCCCAGCATTTACTGTATGTGTAGAGTTTTTAATGATACGTTTATTCTTAACAGATGTTAGCCTATGCCAAGGATTGGTGCTGAGGTTTCTATCTTCTGGGCTAGGGTCTCCAAGGAAGGAGGCTTCTGTGGGGACCCTGGAGCACCAGGATATATGGAAGCCAGGTGATGCTGCAAAGCTTGCAGCCCAGAGAGTCAGTCATGTTTTTCTAGCCCTTGCCTACCTTCTTTGTCTAGTGACCCTCCCATATCAGGACAGTCTGGTCCCATCCCGAGGTTCCAGGCAAGAAAGGTCCAAGAGGGATACTCTCTTACCACATGCCTGCCAGCTCCCTGAGCCCCATGACTGTGCAGCATTAGGATACAGCCAGCTCAGGCTGCAGGGATGAAATACTAGGCCTGAGGAGCCAGGCATGTGGGGAATTGAGTCAGCTTCTTTCCGTTGTAGATTGTCGTTTCATTTTTCGTTCGTGTGGGACTAGTGTTGATTAACGCTGTTGTGTATGCTTTAGGGGACAAGCGTCTCGATTCACATATCGTGATGTGTACACCTAGTCAGAGTCTTGTCCCATATAGGTTGTTCCAGTGTTAAGAAGTTTCTCTGTGCCAGCCAGCTGGGCCAGGTTTCTTACTGATTTAGATCTGTCAGTATGTAGGTGTCAATTCCAAACAGATTTATTCTTTCCTCCCAGCATTTCCCTTTCGATGCCCTAATTTTCTTTTCTACGTTTGTGAGTCTGTTTCCCTTTAGAAATTGATGTGTTTGTACCTTTGGTCAGATATCCCTTGCAGGTTATATGATATTCTAGTACGGTTTATCATTCGTTTTTGGTCGTGTGAGAGTTTTTGTTGCAAATGTCTGATTGCATTGAGTTTCATAGCTGAGTAATTTTCCCTTCTATGTACCCCGTCGTCCTGAACCATCCTGTGCTGATGGCCAGTTTGTTGCTGGCTTCCAGGTGTGGACAGCATGTTGCAGTGAATGTGACGTGCATATATATATATACACACACAACACACGTTTTATTAGTGTTTCTTTGGGATATAAGCCCAGGGGTGTGAATACAGATCACATGTAGGTCTGCTTACCATTCAGGGAACCTTCATAATGTCCTCCTTCAGTAGCTTTACGGTTTCCCTTTGGAGAATATGGCTAGCATGTTTCCTTTTAACCAGCTCCTTTCTAGGACTGATCATAGAGTTTTTAATAGTGGACACTCTTGACTGTTCCAAGGTGATCCCCCATTGCAGTTACCAGTGGCATTTCTATCCTGATGAGTGCTGATGTGTTCCTCTTAGTTTGTGTGTTTTAAAGTTTATTCATTTTACTTGGAGGATAATTAGTTTAAAATATTCTGATTTTTTTTTTTTTTTTTGCCAGACATCATTGTGAATTGGCCGTAGGTATACATATGTCCCCTCCATCCTGAACCCCCCTTGCACCTCCCTCTCCAGCCTGTCCCTGCAGGTTTTCACAGAGCACCAACTTTGCATGCCGTGCTTCACACATTACCCTGCAGTGGTCATGTATTTTACACGTTATAATGTATGTTTCAGTGCTGCTCTAATAGATGATCCCAGCCTTGCCTTCCTGCACTGAGTCCAGAAGTCTGTCTACTTTCCATCTGTGTTTCCTTTGCTGCCCTTTATGGAGGATCGTTGGTACTGCCTTTCAGGATTCCATATATATGGAATATATGGTATACGGTCTGTTTAATATACGGTCTGTCTTTCTCTGTCTGACTTACTTAACTCTGTATAATAGACTTTAAGTTCATCCACCTCATTAGAACTGACTGAAATGCGTGGTCTTTTTAATAGCTGAGTAATGTTCCATTTTGTATATGTACCATAAATTCCTTATCCATTCATCTCTCAAAGGACAGCTAGGTTGCTTCCACATCCTAGCTATTGCAAATAGTGCTGCCGTGAACACTGGTGTACGTGTCTTTTTCAATTCTGGTTTCCTTGGGGTTTATGCCCTGTAGGGGGGATTGGTGGGTCATATGGTAGTTTTTAGTTTTTTTAAGAACTCTCTATAGTGTTCTCTCAGTGGTTGGACAGATAGATAAACATAGGAGAGGAAGTGGACAATTAGGATAGAACAGTAAAGTTTCAAGATTGTTAGGACAGAAAACTTTTCCATCACTCCCTGCTGAAGTGTCCTTCCCTGTTCCATCCTGCACATGGATGGCACAGCTTCAGCCTTTACTCTGAACTTCCTGCTGCTGCTGCTGCTCAGTTGCTTCAGTTGTGTCCGACTCGGTGCGACCCCCATACCTACCAGGCTCCACTGTCCCTGGGATTCTCCAGACAAGAACACTGGAGTGGGTTGCCATTTCCTTCTCCAATGCATGAAAGTGAAAAGTGAAAGTGAAGTCGCTCAGTCGTGTCCGACTCTTAGCGACCCCATGGACTGCAGCCTAGCAGGCTCCTCCATCCATGGGATTTTCCTAGTCCAAGCAAAATTTGAAGCATGAATTTTCTCCCAGTGACAATCAAATGAATAAAGCAAATTGCTCTGGAAAAGAAGAGCTTTTCCTGGTACAGGGAATTGAGAGAAATGTTTCTGGGCCGAGTGGGAAGGTGGGGTGGAGGTTGAGTGAGTACCCAGTTCTAAAGACAGCCTCATGGGACATACTTGGCAAGTTTCACGAGTGGCTACCTGGGAGAGACCTCAGTGCAGCTCAGTGGCAGAATGGCAAAGCACAGTTTGTGAAAGTTTTATAGAGCCCAGGAATATGACCCTAAAATGAGCTCCCCTGGCGGCTCAGTGGTAAAGAACTCATCTGCAGTGCAGGAGCTGCTGGACATGCGGGTTCAGTCACTGGGTTGGAGGGATCACCTGGACAAGGAAATGGCAACCCACTCCAGTATTCATGCTCGGAGAATCCCATGGACAGAGGAGCCTGGCGGGCTACTGTCCACAGGGTTGCAAAGAGTCAGACACAACTGAAGTGACAGCGTGCACGCATGTATGACCCTAAAACACAGCTTCTTATTGCTTAACCCAAGGATTAAATGTAGAATAACCTATAGTATAGTACTTAACACATTTGTTGTAGTTATTGGTTCACACCTGCTTACCCTCAAAAGTGATCATCTTACCACCTCAGGACCACATTTCACTTTGGTTTGATGAGTGGCAGAAAACTCCAAAGGAAAGGAATGAGGAGAATCATCTTTGCGTGTGATTGTCCAGCAGTGATCACAGTCTGCTTTGAATTCTGTCCTCAGAAAGTTAGGTTCATAAGAGATCCAGGATCTGCACTTATGTCGTCAAAGGTTTTCTTGACCATGTCTAGAGGCTGACCTCCTGAGGCAGTTTTGCATTCGTTGAGCAAAGGGACGGCATCTAGGTCAGTCAGCTTCTGGCCTTACAGAAGAGAGCCTTTACAAATATTTAGTAAAGTCAGCAGTACTCAGTTTTAAATTTAATTTTCCCTTTGTCAGTTGTATTTGCAAGTAAGATTTTACATTACTATATAGTGATTACTGTGTCTGATTCAAAATGAAGTATGCATTTTCAGTAGAAAAGCAAAAGAAAAAAAGATTTATCAAATGACTTCAGTTCTTCTCAAATAACCCTTCTCTCTATAATTTAGGTCGAAATGTGCTCATGATGATATATACCTTCTGTTTGTTTTTAAATTAACTGCTGCCTTTCTTTCTTTGTACACATAGCTTGATAAAGAACTCCCGGTGCTTAAACCATATTTTATTGATGACCCTGAAGAAGCTGGAGTGAGGGAAGCTGGCTTAAGAGTCACATGGCTGGGACATGCGACAGTGATGGTGGAAATGGACGAGCTCATCTTGCTCACAGATCCCATCTTCAGTGCTCGGGCCTCCCCATCCCAGCACGTGGGTCCCAAGCGGTTTCGTCGTGCCCCATGCACTGTCGACGAGCTGCCCCAGATAGATGCAGTCCTTGTCAGCCACAACCACTACGACCACCTGGACTACAATTCTGTCATCGCTCTCAATGAGCGATTCGGTAACGAGCTGAGATGGTTTGTGCCCTTGGGGCTCCTGGACTGGATGCAGAAATGTGGCTGTGAGAATGTGATCGAGCTGGACTGGTGGGAAGAGAACTGTGTCCCCGGACATGACCAGGTCACCTTTGTGTTCACACCTTCCCAGCACTGGTGTAAAAGGACTCTGATGGATGACAACAAAGTTCTCTGGGGCAGCTGGTCTGTCTTGGGGCCTTGGAACCGATTTTTTTTCACAGGAGATACTGGTTATTGCTCTGCTTTTGAAGAGATAGGAAAAAGATTTGGCCCTTTTGACCTTGCAGCTATTCCCATTGGAGCGTATGAACCAAGGTATGTAGATGTCCAGAGAAAGCATTCCTGCTAAATGGTAAATCAACTGGGCTCAAAGTAGTCATGATACATGTAATTTGTGATTTTTATGGGTGGTCTTTGTTATACATTGAGTAGGGGCTTGTGCATCAGACTCAGTTTTTTTTTTTAAATTTTAGAACATTTTAATTAGTCATATCAGTTAAATTATTCAAAATCAGAAATTATATCGCCAAAAACACCACACTTTAAAAAATTACTATACCTAGCGCAAAGTTCATGTACTATTCCGACTAAAGTTAAACCCATCAGCTGATAATCAAATCTGACCCCAGCTTTGCCTTTCACATGGAAGGAACTCTCCTTAGAGAAAGAACCACCTTTGCTCCATGACTGGACTGCCCCCATTCCCTGCCCTGTGTTGTGGGCCGAAAAAGCAAGGACTTGGCCTTTAGCATCATTCCCTGGCGATGGTCTCACTTCAGTCAGCAATGAAGTCAGTCGGGTCAAGACAGTTTCATGACTCAGTGGCTTCACTGGCCTTCCAACCTCTGCGCTCATCACCTGATGTCAGAGCAGATAAAGGTCTCACTAGCATTTGAGACCCATCCACTGCCTATCTTTTCCTTAACACTATTTAAAGAAAAAAAGAAGTGATTTCAAAGAACTTGGTTAGATTCCAGTGAACTATGTTTGATATGTATACACGAAGAGAAAATAAACACTGAAAATAATGAGATAAGGGCTAATTTTAAAAATGTTTTATTTTCTAAGGTAGGTCATGTATGCAGACGATGGTATGTAGGATGGCATTTTATTTAGGCAGTCCTACAGAGAGAACACTGACACAGATGAACTGAGCAAATCTGATCATTTGTTCTGATTTTGTTATACTTAAAACTTTTTTTTTAAGTTCATCGAAACCCTTATTTCTCCCTTTTCCCCCCTAGTTTCTTCATTTAAGCAGCTGGATAGTTTTACGTTATTAAAAACTATTATAAACCAGTAACATTGCCAGAATTTCCCATTTCCACATACTTCTAATTCTGAATTCTATGAAATCTCAGAATATCAGTCAACCTGTTTGCACATCAGTTTTAGATGGTGTATTAGAATACTTTGTATATGTAATTGTGAAAAAAGTTTTCATATGTAGCAAGATACATGTGTCATCTATATAGCTGATGATGAATGTGTACAGCCTAAGTACACAAATGCCCTCTCATGATTCCCCTTCCTGCTTGCACTGTTGCTGTCCTGTTCCTAAGATGGGAGAAGGATCGGGGAGGGGACAGTGTTTGCTCTAAATAATTAAATCATGGTAGCCTCTACTCTGCAATCCAGTTATCTGGTCAATACTAAAGTTTTAGAAATAATGTTATCAGCAACATTTCAGAGTAGTCTGTAAATGTAAGACGATCACACCCAAAATGATTTTCAGTGATCTTAGAATGTTTTCATCCTTACATCTGGGGTCCCCTGTCATCAAGTTTCCTGTCCAAGTCAGGTAGGATTTTAAGTTTTTAATTTTTATACTGGAGTGAACATTTTAAATTCATTTCAGACAAACATGAAGGTGGAAAGGAGTATGTGTGTTACTTTGATTCGAAGTACAAGTTTCAGAAAATCAGCAGACACACCTGATTTCTACCGCAGAGCCAGTAGAAACTGTCTTCACCCTGGCCTGACTTCTGAGTGTCAGAAGACACAGCAGAGCACGTGCTTCGCTCATCTGCTGAGCAGAGCACAGGGGCTCTGTCCTGAGCCCTGCAGCTCCTCACCATCGATAACACCCCTGTGCTCTTGCAGATAGACTGGCTTTTCCATAATGTCTCTAAAAACCAGAGCAGCTCCCTGCTGGAGCCAGATTGTTTAGTTTTAACTGCAGCATCAGCTGACAGTAGCAGACCCAGGATATAAATAACGTGAACACACTGTTGTTTTTCTAAAGTGGTGGCTGGGAAAGCAAAGGATTTACTTATAGATAGTACATTTTACTTATCAGAAATAATTCTTCGTCCTGAAAGTGCTGGTTTTGTCAACTAAGTCGGTGCTGTATTTGATGCTTTGAATAAACTCTGTCTTGTTTAATGCTCACAACCCCTCTGTGAAGTGGGAATAGCTACTATTTCACAGACAAGGAAGATGCAAGCTGGAGAATTTGAAGTGGCTGCCAAGGCATTCCCAGGAATCGGTAGAGCCAGGTTCACGCCCAGGCCCCGTTTCCAGAGCTCTGCTCTTCCCAGGCGTGAGGCAGCTGGTCAGCATTTCTACACTCTGTCCAGTCCCCCGAAGTCCCCTTTTTTCTTAGCAAACCACACACTTCATCTTTGGTTGTATGATGTTTAATTAAATCCTTGATTAGTAATTGGATTTTTTTTGCTCCTGATATTACAAATTATACAGTAATTTTTGTTTGCTGTTGACTTTACAATATTAAAAATGGTTTCTGAAAGTTATTCAGGTTATTTTGTAACAAGTTTTGATTTTTAATTTGTTACCCATTATTCCACTTCTTTGATTAATACCAAGACTGCAAGATATCTTCTTCAGATAAGACATTTCTTCAGAATAAATCTTCAGTAAAATGAAAATACATGTGGAACAAAATCTTAGTAGTCAAAGGGGAGTTTTGCTTGAGACTTACCTACTGTATAGCAGTTTATACAAAAAATATTTTAGTGGTCTGAGGGAGATGGTTTTGACTATTGTGACTTACTCCTGTGTAGAATCTTAAAGGTGGATGAAGCAGTAATTAGAATTTAGTGTATATTTCAAAGGCCATATTTACTAAATTACTGTTTCCTAAGGTGGTTTATGAAGTACCAGCATGTAGACCCAGAAGAGGCTGTAAAGATTCACATTGATGTTCGGGCAAAGAAGTCTGTGGCAATTCACTGGGGAACTTTTGCCTTAGCAAGTGAGGTAAGTACGACTGTGGCCACAGTAACTCATTGTGTGTCTGACATAGGATAGGATTCAGGCGTCAGTATGCCTGGCAGTGTGTTCAGAAACCAGACTAGAATCTGAACCTGTGTGGTCATCATAGTCATCAACGTGAATTATGGTGGTAGATATATACAGTGAAAAAAACCTCTTCATTGCATGGGGTCTTGTGAATCATTTATATAGCCAAAAATATGTGTGGTCTTAGGAAATAGAAAAATGAATCATCTTATCATTCCTCTCAAGGAAGGCTTTGTTTAATGGAAGATACAAGGTATGTTCAGAATTACTCTAAAAGTAAGTGTTATAAAAAGTGGGACAGATAAAGGGTTCTCAGAGTCAGGGACTGTTACTGATTGAAGGGATCAGGGAGAGCTTCATGGAAGAGATGACATTTAAACTTGGCTGTGAAAAGGTAAGGAAGAAGGCATCTCAAGAGGAAGGAAGTGTGTGCGTGGAGATGGTGAGCAGTGAGTTCAGCCAGAGTACGAATGCTACACAGAGCAGCAGGGAAAGTAAGGCTGGACAGCTTGGAAGTTTTCAGAAGTGCTCTTTGTCCAGTAAACACTGATTCTGTGTCTGCTGTGTGCCAGGCACTGGGGTAAGTAAATGGTGGTTTTATTCCTAGACTAGTAGAGAAGACTTCATTTTCCTATAAGGTACCCGGGACCTAGAACTCTGCTACTAGGCAGAATTGTGGGATCAAACAGAAGCTTAGCAAAAACTTTCTCTCCTCTCCTGGAGCCAGGGCCTGTCCTAAGCAAAACTTGGGAACGGACAAGTGAACTGGGCTGCTTCTTGCTCTCTGCGGCACCTTCCACATTCCAGGGCCTCTCTGGCAAGGAGTGCTCTGCTTTTTAAGCAGTCCCTCTCTCTGTCCTTTTTCTGGCCTGCCTTCTCCCTGGTTGCATCTTATTCCGTAATTAATACACTGCCTGCCCCGTCTACTCCCTCCCATCACAGTTCCCACTCTGCACTGCTACGATCCTGAACTACACTGTTGGGGGGCCACAACAGAATCAGTAGCTGAACGACCATGGGCACAGGAAGGGTGAAGGAGAGTGTGTGTTTCTGTGTCCTTGGAGAAACACAAGTACACAGGTTTACCGCTGTATTTGATATAAGTGGGGGAGCCTGGTGGGCTGCCATCTATGGGGTCGCACAGAGTCGAACACGACTGAAGTGACTTAGCAGCATGCTTATTTATATTCCATATATATTTCAGCAACTTAGATGAATAGTATTTTATTAAACCTTGCAAACAGAAGAGTCAAAGATGAGTCCTAGATTTTTAACTTGAGTAATTGGGAAGATGGTTATGCTCTTGACTGAGATGGGAACTTGAGAGGAGAGAGAAACCAGTCTTTAAGAGTTATTATATTATTCAGTCTTACTCCTGTTAAAAATCTAACCTTCATCTTTACTTCTTAATGAAAAATAAAATGGAAAATCATTTAGTCTTTTTGACATTAGTTGTGTAAATCTGACGACTGCGAGTTTGCTAAATAAATTATAAAGAATTTGTGGGGAGGATATTTAGCCTATGCTTTGCAGACAGTTTAAAATGATCTGCATGTAAATAGTTGTAATAACTGCTTACTACAGTATAAGCAGCTTAAGGATGTTCTTGACTTGGCAACACTTAAATCAGAGGTTGCTGTATATATATTTTTTCTGAGGAATCTTGAGTGAATTTCTTACATGTATTTAAGCATTTAAGTCACTAGTTTTGGTGGAGACAAATGGTAGTCACTACATAATATATGTTAACTTCTTAAATGACCAGGCTCTCTATTTTGAGTATCTTATTTCTTAGAAAGGGAACACTTTATGAGTTTTCTGGGGCTGGTGCCTGTCCTTCAGTGGGTCCAGACTGCTGGGAGCTTTCACCACTTACTCATGTTTATGTCTCATCTACTCTCTCAATTAATGCATATTGTTTGGTCCCAGCGTTATGGGGCATTTCTGTCTTCCCTGCAGGACTAAAGTGCCTGCACTAAAATAGTTCGCTTGCCTACTTCTCAAGTTATCTTCTAGATGGTTGAAGCAGCCAAGAACTGACCTGTGAAGAAACTCACAGAGATAGTGCACCATCAAAATCCATACTAAATTATAGCTTATAACTAAAGTTACAGTTTAGGAAAGTAATTATTAGTGTGAGATAATTGTGTAAGTGTTTTATTATTGGCTGAGTTGTAGAACACGGGGCAAGCAGGGAAGAGTTTCATCGTTTTGAAGTCTCTTAAAAACAATTTTGCAAAGGAAAGCTTCTTGACTTGGGCTACTGAAGTTATATTTTACTGATGGTATATCAGCAATCTCCTTTGTGCAAAGAAAAGACTAACGGTAGATTTCTGTTATCAACTAACCTTAATAAGTGGCTATTTCTAGGAAAACAGGGTAACAAACAGTTAACCTCAGTTACTCAGCAGACAGTGGCAACACATCTCTGAACGCAGCCATGAACCTAGGAGTGAGCAAGCAAGGGAGGAATTGANTGCTTATTTATATTCCATATATATTTCAGCAACTTAGATGAATAGTATTTTATTAAACCTTGCAAACAGAAGAGTCAAAGATGAGTCCTAGATTTTTAACTTGAGTAATTGGGAAGATGGTTATGCTCTTGACTGAGATGGGAACTTGAGAGGAGAGAGAAACCAGTCTTTAAGAGTTATTATATTATTCAGTCTTACTCCTGTTAAAAATCTAACCTTCATCTTTACTTCTTAATGAAAAATAAAATGGAAAATCATTTAGTCTTTTTGACATTAGTTGTGTAAATCTGACGACTGCGAGTTTGCTAAATAAATTATAAAGAATTTGTGGGGAGGATATTTAGCCTATGCTTTGCAGACAGTTTAAAATGATCTGCATGTAAATAGTTGTAATAACTGCTTACTACAGTATAAGCAGCTTAAGGATGTTCTTGACTTGGCAACACTTAAATCAGAGGTTGCTGTATATATATTTTTTCTGAGGAATCTTGAGTGAATTTCTTACATGTATTTAAGCATTTAAGTCACTAGTTTTGGTGGAGACAAATGGTAGTCACTACATAATATATGTTAACTTCTTAAATGACCAGGCTCTCTATTTTGAGTATCTTATTTCTTAGAAAGGGAACACTTTATGAGTTTTCTGGGGCTGGTGCCTGTCCTTCAGTGGGTCCAGACTGCTGGGAGCTTTCACCACTTACTCATGTTTATGTCTCATCTACTCTCTCAATTAATGCATATTGTTTGGTCCCAGCGTTATGGGGCATTTCTGTCTTCCCTGCAGGACTAAAGTGCCTGCACTAAAATAGTTCGCTTGCCTACTTCTCAAGTTATCTTCTAGATGGTTGAAGCAGCCAAGAACTGACCTGTGAAGAAACTCACAGAGATAGTGCACCATCAAAATCCATACTAAATTATAGCTTATAACTAAAGTTACAGTTTAGGAAAGTAATTATTAGTGTGAGATAATTGTGTAAGTGTTTTATTATTGGCTGAGTTGTAGAACACGGGGCAAGCAGGGAAGAGTTTCATCGTTTTGAAGTCTCTTAAAAACAATTTTGCAAAGGAAAGCTTCTTGACTTGGGCTACTGAAGTTATATTTTACTGATGGTATATCAGCAATCTCCTTTGTGCAAAGAAAAGACTAACGGTAGATTTCTGTTATCAACTAACCTTAATAAGTGGCTATTTCTAGGAAAACAGGGTAACAAACAGTTAACCTCAGTTACTCAGCAGACAGTGGCAACACATCTCTGAACGCAGCCATGAACCTAGGAGTGAGCAAGCAAGGGAGGAATTGAGTGTGGCCAGTCACTGTTGGCAGATCTGTACATCCGAAACCACAGAAAACTTGCCTGGTTTTCCTCCTGCATCACCGGCTGGCTGGTTCCTCCTCTCCCTCCCAGCACTGAGGGATGTTAGGACTCCATAGTCCAGGGGCCCCTTCTCTTCTCTAGCTGGTTACTCCCTGGGGGAATCCCAACAGTCTCATGGCTTTAAACACGGTCTATGCACTGTAAGCTCTCTAACCCAGGTTTTTCCCTACAATCCATGTTTACCTACTTTTCTCCACTTGGATGTCCATCAGGTTACAAAAACTTCATACTAAAGGTTAAAAAGCTGCATACCAAACTTGCTGCTCTTTCCTCAAACTTGTTTCTCTTATATCTCAGCAAATGGCAAAATCCTCCTTCCAGCTCCTCAGGCTAAAATCTTTACTATGTCCTCTGTCCCACTTTCTCCAAATGCAGTCAGCTCACCCCTCAGACTATATTTGGACTCGGACCGCTTCTTATCCTGTTCACCAATACCACACTGCCCTTTGCTATCTGTTCTCCACACTGCAGAGGGCAGCCACCTTTACCCCTAAATCAGATCAGGACACTTCTCTTCCAGGAGACCCGCCCCCCGCCGCCCCAGGTCAAAGCCATAGTGATCCCAACGGTTGCCTATAAAGCCCCTGCAGTCTGCTCCACCGGGTGTGTGCTCAAGTGTTGCCATCTTCTTAGGTGGTTGTATTTAAAATTTAAACCTCCACCTCTGATACTATTTTGTCCCCAGAACATATCACCCACTCCAGTACTGTGTTCTTGCTTGTTCACTTCTTACCTGTCTGTGTATTGGGATGTAAGCTCCAGGAAGGCCAGCGCTTATATGGCTTCCTGACCTGGCTACTCCAGGTACTCACAAGACACCACCGCGTGAAGGGTAGCAGCGGACTTTCTGCCGGCAATCAGAGTAGAGAATGGGCGATTTTTACTCCTGCTTTAACTTTCACATTTTTACAGCTTTTCTGATTGAAATTGAAAAAAAACCTTTTCTGCAACAGCTGTTTTTTCCTCTTTTATTGATATAAAATAGCCACTATCCAATATACAGATTTAACTCAAAAGAGAAATAACTGGTGAAATGATTATCTTTTATACCTTTTACTTTAATTGTAACACATTCAAGTGGTTTTAATTTATTTGGAAAATACTTGAGTAGGTTGAAACATCTTTCAGTAGTGTGCTATCTTTACTTTTTTTTTTTTAGCTGTGAAAAGGTGAGGAAACACAATGAAACTCCCCTGGTCAAATCTTCTCCAGCTCCCTCTCCACGTCTCAGGCTACAGAAGTGGTATTGGGCAGGGGCTTGGGGATGACAGCCCTTCTGTAGCCAAAAATATCGTCTCTAGAGTTTGCTTACACGGATACTCTTCCTTATAATCTAAGTTTATATATTCTCCCCCAATATTGGTAACACTTAATTCTTTAGCACTGGTTCCATTTAGACTGGAATTTTATGTAGGGAAAATAGTGATCAGAGTTCATGCAGTCTAATGTTCAATCTAAGTTGGCACCACAGTTGACATACACGGTGTTAGATAAACTGATATGTGTGACACTTACAGCAACAATGATTATCTATTAGAAGGTGACTGACTCGTAGATACTCTTTCAATGAAACGGAAAGATATTTTTAAGCAGGCTATGTTGGTTATTTTAGTTGAAATCTTGTTTGAACTGTCCACTCAAATGCAGGTGTGCTTAATCTTTTTCCATTTTTGTTTCTGTCTGCCCTTTGCCAGCATTATTTAGAGCCTCCAGCAAAACTGTGTGAAGCTCTAGAAAGATACGGACTTAAGACTGAGGATTTTCTTGTCCTGAAGCATGGCGAATCAAGATACCTTAATACTGATGATGAAGATGATGAGTAATATGAACATAAGAGCTTTTCATGAAAAAGGCATCATTTGATATATATGTGAAAAGACTAAGAAATTCATGAATATTATGATTCTTTACATTTGGAAACTACTTCTATAGGTTTATGTTCTGTTATCACCTGATACTAATATGATTGCTGGTCCATATAAATAAGAGTTCAGAGGTGGGTCATTAAAATCCACATTAGTCAACTCATTATTTAAGGTCCTGTCTCTGTAACATAACACTGCAATGGGTTTTTTTTTTTTTTAACTAAAGCATTCTGCTTTCATGGTAAAGTTTTGAGGTTATGAAAAACTGCTTTTAAAAACTCACTTCTCTTTTTTTATTCTTAGGGGCCTTTTGCAAGGTAAGTCAAGGCTATATACCTACCTAGATTTTCTTAGAGGCCTGCACAGAGAAACATTTTTTTATAGTCACAGAGTAAATGATGACGTTGATTCCCATATGCTTATAGCAATGTGTGCTCTATTTAGATTATACCAAATGGTAAGTGATTTATTTTTTAAACATAAAAACATAGGAGTTTGGGCTAAGTTACCATTTGTAAGGACAATTTTTTAAAGAGAGGAACAGTATGTTCTATGGCACATCTATAATCCTTATGGCAGAAGCCTTCTGAGCTGGGAAGTGTGGATGAGACATGACTTATGAAATTTTCTATTTTTAATTTAAAAGTCAGACCTGCTCAGCACAAATACAGCTGCAAGGAAATAATTTAAAAACACAAATGCACATTTTATGTGTTGATAGACCATATACTTTGGATTTTTATTTTTTCCCTATTCCATCTCCTCTCTCTGTATATATACTCATTTTTTTTCCCCTCGTTTCTTAGCTCAAACTCCAACGTCAGCAAGATTTTTAAGTATTCTATGTTTTACATGAGTGTGATGTCTTATATTTTTATATCAAATGATCCTTAAGCATGGTTCTACTTGTATTAAGCCAGTGTGGGATGTCAGTGGTTAAAGAGAGACAGTGATTTAGTCATAGATGGGCTCTGCAGGCACTTGGTGACTGTGACCCTTCCTAAGGGGGAGAGCCGAGCAGAGCCTGTTCTGTCTTCCTGGTCGAGTCTCAGTAAAATGAATTTTAGTCATACAAAATAAAGTACAGGTTTTTCTACACCAAATGCTACCCAGGCAGTGCCCTGTAATATATGCACGTTGGCCACTCGATCTGAACTTCAGTCCTGCTTCCGCCGTGGACTCTGTGTGCCTCAGTGTCCTCACACGCAACAAGAGGATGACTCCCACCTACCTCCAGAACTGGACAAATAGTAGTCATTGGTTTGTTTTTTTAAAGCACTTTGAAAATACACTGCCTACTACAGATAGGTAGATTTGAAAAGTGGAAAACAGGCTACTGCTTTTGATATATTTTGATATATTCAAGCATATATAGGGGCAGGGGCAGTAAAACATTGAGGACTAACAACTTTATCTCCTGTATTTTGTAAATTTGCAGCTATAGCCAAAATAAATGTAAATAATCTTTATAAAAATTTCAGTATTTCTAGCTACAAAGATGCAGCAAATCTGTTAAGGGGAAATGTATATATAATACAGGTGAATGTATATGATTTGAGGGCACTAGCGCACATAAAATTTCCCCCTAAAATAAACCTTCAGAAGGAAAAAAAACCCAACAATTTCACTCCAAAGGAGTATTTCGCCAGCAGACAGGAGTCCAGATGTCAGGCTTACTGGTGAGTCGCTCTGGCTCGTGTTGCCCTCCTACTGGCCAGTGCTCTGCGGTCACATTCCTCACTTGCACGCCAGACTGAAAAGTCATCTCTTGCCTCATCTTGCTTAGTTGTTTTTTCTCCTTGAATGGCCTTAATGTATTTTGTTTTCACATGTATTAACTGAGGGTCTCCAAGCACTTTAAATGGATCTGCCTCATTTTTCTAGGGTTCCGCCATGCTTTAATTTTTATCAGCATTAGCATTCTTTCCACTTTGGCATTTTGTTCCTTAAGTACGTTGAGCTTCATCTTTCCTATCTACATTTTGAAGGGTTTTATGTGCAGACAGATTTTTAAAAATTAGACAAATCCCCTCTGTTCCCTCTAGTTTTATTGTCTCATCCTCTAGGTCAATTTCATTTTTCTTTGATTACCCAGCATCCATACCAACATGTAAGATTTTTATTGAAATTCATTTCTCCTGTGGTCGGAGGAACACTTTGATACTTATTGCCCGAGAGGGTGGGGCCATCAAATAGGACCACCTAAAAAAGTAAGATGTGCCCTGACCCACAAAGGTAAAGATCTAATTGTGCATTTTCACTGTGTAATTCTTTCTAGATAGTTAAAATGACGCCCCCCTGCAAATTTTCTCTAGCAGTTTGACATTTCAGACTCAATGCTCTGATCTCCAGGAAATGTTATTTGTTCAAGGAAAAGAATAGATGGAGTTTTAGAATTCAGTGCTGCTACAGCACATTTAAAATCTAATCTTGATTTTTAATGTGTGTACATTTTGAATATATATTTTCATTAGATGAGGAAGACTACGCAAACTTGTTATAAAGAAATGTGCCTTTCAGGAAAGTAATACTTAGGTTTGCATCACTGAAAACGATTCTTAGCGCTTATAATGTACAGCTAGTTGAGAATTTTCATCATATACTGAATGTTTGCTATTGTAAAAAATATTTCTCCCGTTTTATTTCTGTATCAGTATAACCCTGAGAAAGCACATTTTTCTGTTTGAGGATTTGTAACTTCCTATGGATCTGTATTTAGAAATGAAATTCAAAGTAATCTTGCCTTAAATATATGAATAGGAAACCTGCTTGCAAACTGATTTACTTAATAACTAAGCATGGTGGTGGTCATAATTACAAAATATGGGGATGTGGGGTGGAGAAGGGGAAGTCAAATATAGCAAATTGTTACAGTAGCTTATGGGAAAAAGATACTATTTAAAATAACTGCTGAGAATTTTTATCTTATAATTTTAGTTATGTAAAACATAGATGAAAATTAATGAATAAAACTTTTCACTTAAAGGGAGAAAATAATCTTGCCACTTATTTCTTACTCTGAGCATAAATTTTAAATACTGGATAGACTAAGCACCTGTACAAAGAAAAGTCCTTTCCTCACTCTCAATCCTACTCTCCGGAGACTGGGTTTCCTTCTAGATATACCAAAAGGCCTATACGTGAATGACAGAAGCATTCTGTTTTGATTGATACCAGTATGTTATACACAGTAAACAGGAGTGGGTATTAGGAAACAGTTTTCCTAACAGTTGAAAGTTTTCATGGACTAAAAGTAGATTCTATGATTAGAACAGACCTGAGTGGCAGGTGGCCTTGGGAGCACAGGATCTCATCGCTACTCAAAGAGCAAGGTCCTCCCTAGGGCAGTTAGGAACCAGCGTCGCTGTCCCACTGGAGTAACTGCAAATCCTTTTGGACAAGGGAAGGGGAGCTTACACACAAAAGGTCACTGTCGCTCCATGTAGAGGGAATAGCTGAAGTAGCTTAGCAAAAAGCAAAATAAAAACAGTTTCAGAACAAGCTGAAATTGATATTCATTTGGTATCAATTAAATGGTCCAAAACAAACCAGAAGATCATGGCAAGTTGTAGCTGTGTTGAAGTATATTTACAGTACATGATATTTACTACTTAAATTCATCAGTTGAAAGAATCTCTTTGTGAGGAGGTGAAAAATGAGAAATTTCTGTGTATTACTTCTGGACTGCATTACTCTTTGGAAAAATATGACCAACCAATTAGAATTTTGCTATCATTGTTACCTTTTCCTTCACGTCTGCATCATGGTGATGAACTAAAGCTTTCATTTTCTGGGCACATTCTTTTCCATACAACAGGGAAAACAGTGAACCTGCAGGGAAAGCTGGCTGTGTAGCTGAACGGCGCTCTTCGTTGAGGCAGTTTGTTATGTTCTGAAGCAGTGTGAGAACTCGAAGAAGAATCTCCTTTGGTACATGGCCATCAAGAAGTGAAAGGAATGATGAGTCCACCTGAAATAAAAAACAATGAGAATTAAAAATATACAAAAACATTTTCCATGGGTCTTTTCACATGTACTGAACACATTTTAAAAAATCCTGTTGTAGAAAACTATCCCTGAGACAGCATAACATAAATGTGTAAAATCTTCAGCACCCCTGTGTCGTATACCAAAGGAAACAGGAGGTTTTGTGTCTTAGCTTAAAAATACTATTTTCTTGGAATCCTAGAATGTAGTCATTTTTCCTCTTCAAGATCCATCATATATAGTCATCATGGAAACTCATTAATTCAAGGCGCCAGGTGTAAGGGCTGAGCAGATGGATAATAAAACAGGGTCCTTTTTCTGTAGGATATTCTATCATAGTACAAACTATGCTTCCTTCAGAATACCACAGCTTTTAATTATCTTGCTCATTTCTTACATTTTCTGTCTCCTCTACCTAGATTAAGTGCAAGCCGACAAGCACCACATCATGCTGTTCTCACTGGTATATCCTAGCACTCAGCTGGGCATCAGGCACATGGTGGTGCCTCCGTGAATACTAGGGTCTCTGGATACTGAGACACACTGAACATTAATAGGTCAAGTAGAAAAGGTGTGATAAGTACCCCAAAGTGAACAGACATAAAAATTACCATTTATTACTATTAGGGAGACCTTTCCAAAAACAGTTTTCAGAAGTAAAATATGGTCATTACAGAAAATTGAGGTAATTCATATAGGCAAAGAGAACCAAAACAGAAGGAAAAACCACCTCTAATATTGCTCCTTGGGGAGAATTCCTGTTAATACTTTGGGATAAATCCTTTCCTTCTGGATCTGTCTGTCCAAATTGATGTATAGATAGCACAAATATGCAGGTGCTTACCTGGGCATCAAGAAGTTGATCTGTCATAGCTGGATTTTCAGACAAATTCAAAAGAAGCTTCAAAACTTGAACCTGAAACAAGAAAAATATAAGATTATTTCAGACAACCAAGCGTGAATTTTCTCTACCTGACATGCTGTCTCTCAACCATGTCCATATTTTAAACTCCTGCCTATTCAAGGTCTGATTCAAATTCTCTCCATTCCACGAAGTCTTCTCAATTCATTTTACTTAAAAAGCTTAGTTTTCAATTATACTGATAGGGAGAAAATAGTGAATGTCTTCACTTCCCACCACGGGCCCACACAAATACCTAACACAGGGTAACTTTAACATGTTACATAAATAATCTTTATTATGATTACTGTTATGTAAAATGTGATCTTTGGAATTAAAAAGCCATCTCTCAAACTTCAGTTTATTTCTACTTAAAGTATGAAAATGTAGGGAAAGTTTGGTTATGAACACTTACAATAAGGTGCTTTTTACTAGCTTTCTGTGATTCCTGGTGCATACTGTTATATGAAAAGTTTTACAATCTTTTAAACAGACAATGATATAATCAGCAAAAACATATTAACTTACACTGGACTAGCTAAACTACTTGCATTCTTTTTTTGGCACTTCATTTTTAATTGGAGGATAACTGCTTTACAGTATATGTTGGTTTCTGCCATACATCAACATGAATCAGCCATAGGTATACACATGGCTTCTCCGTCTTGAACCTCCCGCCCTGCCCCACCCGCTCT
>SJYV01045111.1:838993-862424 GCA_006410875.1 Neotragus pygmaeus
ACCCGCTCTAGCTCATCACAGAGCACGGGGTTTGAGCTCTCTGCATCATACAGCCAATTCCCACTGGCTATCTAGTTTATATATGATAACGTATATGTTTTCAATGCTCCTCTCTATTCATCCACTCTCTCTTTTCCACACTGTGTCCACACATCTGTTCTCTTCTGCATCTTTATTGCTCCCCTGCAAATATGTTCATCAGTACCATCCTTCTAGATTCCATAGGTATGTGTTAATATATGATACTTTTCTCTTTCTGACTTACTTCACTCTGTATAATAGGCTCTAGGTTCACCCACCTCATTAGAATGGACTCTGTGTTTATGGCTAATATCATTGTACATATGTACCACAGCTGCTTTAGCCATCTGTTGATAGACATCTACGTTGCTTCCATTCTGGAGCTATTGCAAATAATGCTGCATTTCAGTTATGCTTTCCACAGGGTATGTGCCCAATGTGGGATTGTTGGATTATATGGTGGTTTTATTCCTAGTTTTCTTTTTTTTAATTTTAGGATAACTGCTTTTCAGAATTTTATTGTTTCCTGTCAAACATCAACATGAATCAGTCGTAAGTGTACAATATGCACTCCTAGTTTTTTTAAGGAGCAGGACTTTCCCTAATCTCCTTGCCCTATGGAACCACTGCTGGGAAAAGAGGATGTGCTGCCGCCGTGTGGACACTTCCCGTAATTACAACTGGAAAAACCAGGGCTGAGGGCAACTATTATTGCAAGGCCTGCAGAGCTATTAATGTAACCTGCCCTGGAGAAATGTGCTGTGGTAAGCAATCAAAAGAAAATTCCAAACAGGCTCAAATTTCAGGCCGCTTCAGGAGTTAAGTTTTACTCACAACATTCTTTTAAGAAATGAAACACATAAGAGGATGCTCACCATCACTCAGCAGAGAAATGCAAATTGTCCCTACAATGAAGGATCACCTTGCACCAGTCAGTGGCCATCACTAAAAACTCAACAACAACCGCCAGGGAGGGCGGGGTGAAAAGGAACCCTCCTCACCTGTTGCTTAGACAGGAACCTGGTGACAGCCACGAGGGAAGACACTACGGAGGTTTCTCAAAAAATTAAGCAGAGCTACATCTGATCTGGAGTCCCACTCCTGGATATGTGCCTGAAAGAAACTTCAGACGGAATTCTTGCACAACCATCCCAAAGGGTATTTGAGGAGAAAACCAGATTTTGAAGTCTCATGCAGCCAAGTATGCACTGGACAAGAATTTTTCACATCCAACAAATGGAAGCAAACAAAAGGTTCATCGAGAGAGGAATGGATAAAGAAGTGACACCTGTACACAACACAGTATGACTCAGAAAAAGAATGAATTATTGTGATTTTCAGGAACATAGACAAAACTAGGGGATAATTAAAGAAGTGAAGAAAGTCAGAAAAATACAAATATCACTTAAAAGTGGAGTCTAAAAATACACAGAGATTACTTGAGGAAATATAAGCAGACGTGAGTTAACAAACATATTAAATGAGAAGGAGTAAGGGATAAATTATACAGTTTAGATGTAACAGATATAATCTATATGAAATAGATTATCAACAAAGACCTAGGTATAATAAGGGAGTTCAACACACTGTAATAAGCTATATGGGGAAAAAATTATGTATGTATGTATGCAAAACTGAAAATATTTTGTATACCTATAGCACTCATTACCTTGTGTATCAATGTTAGTACAGTAAGAAATAAAAGTGAATTTAAAAATAACAAGGATGGAGACAAGCTTTCAGTCTGTGCTATCATATTTCCACTTTATAATTCAGCACTGAATCAGGACTTTCACTGAGGCTCTGGTTGCCTTAAAGAACCACAGTTGGGCTGAGGAGAGCCTGCCATTTTGTGGCCGCCGTTTAGATCAACAACATTAACAACAGAGTTGAGTGGTATTTAATCTTCACAAGGCCTGCAGGGCTCTATACCTGTTCTCGAGAAATGCCCTGGGGCAAATCAACAATAGAGAATTGAAAACAGGGCAGACTTTAAAGGAGCCAATTTCAAGAGGTAAATTTTATTTACACTTCATAAAATATAAGCACATCGAGAGATACAGAACATCACTCATTATTAACATATACACACTAATGTATACTGACTAGATAAAAAGGAGCTACTGAATAGCACAGTGAACAATACTGAACACACTAATAATCTATATGAGGAAAGAACCCAAAAAAGAAGATTCAGGTCTATGTACAACTGAATTCTATACACCTAAAACAAACACGACACTGAAAATCTACACCAATGAAAAAGAAATAATGGGTGGGGGGCAGGAAGGTGCCACGAAGAAATGCTGTCACCTGTGGCTCTTTGCCCTAAGGGAAACTGTAAAAACCTGTGCTGATGGGCAATTAATATTCACAAGGGGCCGTCAAGAAAAACACCTGCCCTCAAGATATATCCTGGGGTATGACATCAGAAAAGATTTCAAAACAGGGCAGATGCGCAAGAACCCAATTTCAAGAGCTGCTGTTTTATTCACCTTGTTTACAAAAAGAAAAGAAAAGATGTCAATATTGCTAAATATTAGAGAAGTGCAAATCAAAACTACAAACAGATTTCCTCACACCATTCACAGTGGCCATTGTCCAAAAGACAATACTGGAAATGGTGTGGAAAAATGAAAACCTCCTTGCACCCGTGGTGAGAAGGTAAATTAGTAACAGCCACGATGAAGAACAGTGTGCAGGTTGTTTAATAAATGAAAAGGGGGATGAAATTAGAATATTCACTAACATACAGAAAAATAAACTCCAAAGATATTAAAGACCTCAACAAAAGGATGAATGCTATGGAGCTCTTGAGGAAAATACAGGCAAAACATGCTTTGACATAAATTTCAGAAAGTTCTTTTTTGATTCACCTCTTAGAATCATGAAAAATAAAAACAGTGGGACCTAATTCCACTCGAAAGCACTGGCACAGCAGAGGAAAAGATAAATATGACAACCCTTAGAATGTAACTAATATTTGCAAACAAAGACACCCATGAGGGATTTATCTCCAAAACATACAAACAGCTTATCAGAAACAACCCAATCAAATAGGGGCACAAGATTTAGATGAACATTTCTTCAAAGACATAGAGATGGCCATTAAGCACATGAAAAGGTGCTCAGCATTTCTAAGTTATTACAGAACTGCAAATCAAAAGTACAATGTGATATCACACAGTTCAGAATGGTCATCATCAAAAAATACAAAAAAAAATGCCAGAGAGGGTGTGGAGAAAAGAGAACCCTACTACACTGTTGGTGTGACTGAAAGTCAGTAAATCCAGAGAGAACAGGACAAAGGTTCATTAAAAACCAAACGGAGAAGTATCACAGGACCCAGCAATCCCATTCCTGGACATAGATCCAGAGAAAACTATAATTTTAAAAGACAGATGCATCATACATCATGACCAAGTGGGCTTTATCACAGGGATGCAAGGATTCTTCATTATTCACAAATCAATCATGTTAATGTGATAATGTGATACATTACATTAACAAATTGAAAGATAAAAACCATACGATTATCTCAATAGATGCAGAGAAAGCCTTTGACAAAATTCAACATCATTTTATAATAAAAACCCTGCAAAAAGCAGGCATAGAAGGAACAAACCTCAACATAATAGAAGCCATATATGATAAACCCACAGCAAACATCCTCAATGGTGAAAAATTGAAAGCATTTCCCCCAAAGTCAGGCACAAGACAAGGTTGCCCACTCTCACTACTACCATTTAACATAGTTTTGGAAGTTTTAGCCACAGCAATTAGAGAAGAAAAAGAAATAAAAGGAATCCAGATTGGAAAAGAAGAAGTAAAACTCTCACTGTTGCAGATGACATGATCCTCTACATAGAAAACCCTAAAGACACCACCAGAAAACTACTAGAGCTAATTAATGAATATAGCAAAGTAGCAGAATATAAAATTCACACACACAAATCCCTTGCATTCCTATACACTAACAATGAGAAAACAGAAATTAAGGAAACAATTCCATTCACCACCATTGCAATGAAAAGAATAAAATACTTTGGAATAAATCTACCTAAAGAAACAAAAGACCTATATATAGAAAACTATAAAACACTGGTAAAAGAAATCAAAGATTACACAAATAGATGCAAAGATTACACAAATAGATGCAGAAATATACTGTGTTCATGGATTGGAAGAATCAATATAGTGAAAGTGAGTATACTACCCAAAGCAATCTATAGATTCAATGCAATTCCTATCAAGCTACCAACAGTATTTTTCCGAGAACTAGAACAAATAATTTTACAATTAGTATGGAAATACAAAAAACCTCAAATAGCCAAAGCATCTTGAGAAAGAAGAATGGACCTGGAGGAATCAAACTGCCTGACTTCAGACTATACTACAAAGCTACAGTCATCAAGATGGTATGGTACTGGCACAAAGACAGAAATATAGATCAAAGGAACAAAACAGAAAGCCCAGAGATAAATCCATGCACTATGGACACCTTATCTTTGACAAAGGAGGCAAGAATATACAATGGAGAAAAGACAATCTCTTTAACAAGTGGTGCTAGGAAAACTGGTCAACCACTTAAAAAAGAATGAAACTAGAACACTTTCTCACACCATACACAAAAATAAAATGGATTAAAGATCTAAACCTAAGACCAGAAACTATAAAACTCTTAGAGGAAAACAGGCAAAACACTCTCCAACATAAATCAAAGCAGGATCCTCTATGACCCACCTCCCTGTATTGGAAATAAAAGCGAAAATAAACAAATGGGACCTAATTAAATATAAAAGCTCTTGCACAACAAAGGAAACTATAAGCAAGGTGAAAAGACAGCCTTCAGAATGGGAGAAAATAATAGCAAATGAAGCAACTGACAATTAATCTCAAAAATATACAAGCAGCTCCTGCAGCTCAATACCAGAAAAATTAATGACCCAATCAAAAAATGGGCCAAAGAACTAAACAGACATTTCTCCAAAGAAGACATACAGATGGCTAACAAACAAATGAAAAGAGGCTCAACATCACTCATTATCAGAGAAATGCAAATCAAACCCACAATGAGGTATCATCTCATGCCAGTCAGAATGGCTGCTATCCAAAAGTCTACAAACAAATGCTGGAGAGGGTGTGGAGAAAAGGGAACCCTCTTACACTGTTGCTGGGAATGCAAACTAGTACAGCCACTATGGAGAACAGTGTGGAGATTCTTTAAAAACTTGGAAATAGAACTGTCCCATGACCCAGCAATCCCACTGCTAGGCATACACACCGAGGAAACCAGAACTGAAAGAGACACATGTATCCCAGTGTTCATCAGAGCACTGTTTATAATAGCCAGGACATTGAAGCAACCTAGATGCCCATTGACAGACAAATGGAATAGAAAGCTGTGGTACATATACTCAATGGAACATTACTCAGCTATTAAAAAGAATGCATTTGAATCAGTTCTAATGAAGTGGATGAAACTGGAGCCTGTTATACAGAGTGAAGTAAGCCAGAAAGAAAAACACCAATATAGTATATTAATGTATATATATATGGAATTTAGAAAGATGGTAACGATGACCCTATATGCGAGACAGCAAAAGAGACACAGATGTAAAGAACAGACTTTTGGACTCTGTGGGAGAAGGCGAGGGTGGGATGATTTGAGAGAATAGCATTGAAACATGTATATTACCATATGTGAAATAGATCACCAGTCCAGGTCCGATGCATGAGACAGGGTGCTCAGGGCCAGTGCACTGGGATGACCCTGAGGGATGGGATGGGGAAGGAGGTGGGAGGGGGGTTCAGGATGGGGAACATGTGTACACCCATGGCTGATTCATATCAATGTATGGCAAAAACCACTACAATATTGTAATTAGCCTCCAATTAAATAAATTTAAAAAATAATAAACCTTTAAAATATAAAAAAGCAAAACACTTTCAAATTGTAAAATATATAAATAAAATTATTTCAAAAAATATACAGTCATTTCTCTTAGAAATTACTCCTCTCTTGTCTGCCTAGTGAACTTGTAAGATCCTGACCAGAGCTACATTTCCTGACATTCTTCCCTGTGATATCAGTGCTTTTCTTTATTGTAGCATTTATTACATTGTTCCCTTGGTTTGCTAGAGTTTGGCCTTCCAGATAATACACGTATGTCTTATTTGTCTTTGTCTATCTCCTATGAATACCATGCATAGCAAGGAATCAATATATTCACTGAGTGCTTAGCACTGTAGCAGGCACTGGTAAGAGATGAATCAAATATAAGAATATTCATGGAAGTCTACAATCCAGTGAAAGAAAAACTATATAAATTTATTAATTATCAAGTGCTGAGCTTATAGAGACTAAGTGCAGGTGGCTGCAGCTGGTGTACTAAGCACGGCCGAGAGGAGCTACCCCACCTTCGAGGTCAGGGGCAGAAGCCGGGAGGACCTCATGCCCGAAGGGTGGCAGCCAAAAGGCATTACCCCACGTCTGAGGTCAAGGGCAATGGCCTAGAGTGCCAGGCTGCGATGGCGCAGGAATGGCTGAGAGGAGCTACCCCGCAATGGAGGTCAGGGGTCGCACCCGAGGCCAGGGGTGATGGCTGGGAGGAGCAACCCCACGCCTGAGGCCAGGGGTGGCGGCCAGGAGGATCAACCCCACCTCCAAGTAGTGGTGGTTGCATGGGTGCAGGAAGGCCTAGAGGAGCCATCCCACGCTGAGGGTCAGGAAGGGTGTTGGTGAGGAGATACCCCTCGTCCAAGGTAAGGAACAGTGGCTATGCTTTGCTGGAACAGCCGTGAAGAGATACCCCAGGCCCAAGATAAAAGAAACCCAAGTAAGATGGTAGGTGTTGCAAGAGGGCACTAGATGGCAGACACACTGAAACCATACACACAGAAAACTAGTCAATCCAATCACACTAGGACCACAGCCTTGTCTAACTCAATGAAACTAAGCCATGCCCGTGGGGCAACCCAGGGTGGACGGGTCATGGTGGAGAGGTCTGAGAGAATGTGGTCCACTGGAGAAGAAAATTGCAAACCACTTCAGTATTCTTGCCTTGAGAACCCCATGAACAGTATGAAAAGGCAAAATGATAGGATACAGAAAGAGGAACTCCCCAGGTCAATAGGTGCCCAATATGCTACTGGATATGTGGAGAAATAACTCTAGAAAGAATGAAGAGATGGAGCCAAAGCAAAAACAATACCCAGCTGTGGATGTGACTGATGATAGAAGCAAGGTCCGATGCTGTAAAGAGCAATATTGCATAGGAACCTGGAATGTCAGGTCCATGAATCAAGGCAAATGGGAAGTGGTCAAACAAGAGATAGCAAGAGTGAACATCGACATTCAGTGAACTGAAATGGACTGGAATGGGTGAATTTAACTTAGACGACCATTATATCTACTACTGCGGGCAGGAATCCCTCAGAAGAAATGGAGTAGCCATCATGGTCAACAAAAGAGTCCGAAATGCAGTACTTGGATGCAATCTCAAAAACGACAGAATGATCTCTGTTGTCTCCAAGGCATTCAATATCACAGTAATTCAAGTCTATGCCCCAACCAGTAACACTGAAGAAGCTGAAGTTGAACAGTTCNGTATATATATATGGAATTTAGAAAGATGGTAACGATGACCCTATATGCGAGACAGCAAAAGAGACACAGATGTAAAGAACAGACTTTTGGACTCTGTGGGAGAAGGCGAGGGTGGGATGATTTGAGAGAATAGCATTGAAACATGTATATTACCATATGTGAAATAGATCACCAGTCCAGGTCCGATGCATGAGACAGGGTGCTCAGGGCCAGTGCACTGGGATGACCCTGAGGGATGGGATGGGGAAGGAGGTGGGAGGGGGGTTCAGGATGGGGAACATGTGTACACCCATGGCTGATTCATATCAATGTATGGCAAAAACCACTACAATATTGTAATTAGCCTCCAATTAAATAAATTTAAAAAATAAAGGACAGATGCACCCCAGTGTTCATGGCAGCACTATGTACAATAGTCAAGAAATGGAAGCAACCTAAATGGATGAGGACAGATGAATGGGTATATAAGATGGGATACATACACACACCAGCAAGAAGGGAGGAAAGACAATTACATTTAATACTAAGTGAAATAAGTGAGTCAAGGAAAGACAAATATCATATGATACCACTTAGAGATTGATTCTAAAATGAATTTCTTTACCAAACAGAAAAGGCCTCACAGACATAGCAAAGCACCTTACAGTTACCAAAAGGTAAAGGTGGTGGGCAGTAAGAAATGAGCAGGTGGAGATGAACATACTCTTTATAATAAAAAAGCACCCACTGTAGGATGAGGACTCCTACTGGTCAACACTATATAATGAACTATATGGGAAGAAAACCTGAAAAAGGAGATGTACATGTCTATGCATATGTGAATCATGGTGCTGTACACCTAAAAAAAAACCAAACCTTACAACACTGTAATTCATCTATACACCAACACAAAATACAAATTACACAATGAAAATGCCGACTCTATTCCCCTTAGGCCTTGGTGACTGGGGCTGCTGTCACATCCCTGAAGCCTGGGCAGGCTTGGTTCCCAAGGATGGACTCATGGGGCTGATGGGCCTGGGGAGGATGTGCCAGACAACGGGCCCTGCCCCATGGCCCTGCTGTGCTTGTTTCCCTCTGCATAGGCTCACAACCTCCAGATCCAGGTGGGTCCTCCTGCAGCAAAACTCCAGCTGCTGCACCCAAAAGATGGTGGAGCCTCTGGGCTGGAAGAGCTTTGAAAAGCCCCCTGGGCTCCATGTCTCCTAGTGGTGGGTTCCCACTTCCAGCCGCCTTCCTTAGGGCTGCCCCACCTATGAATGAAAGCACCCTCTGCAGAGTGGCGTTGCCGGAATTGGGATTTGTCCAGGGGATAAAGGGTAAGGAGGGCCTCCCTGGCAGCTCAGACGGCAGAAAATCTGCCTGCAATGCAGGAGACTTGGGTTCAATGCTTGAGTCAGGAAGATCCCTTTCAGAAGGGAATGGCTACCCACTCCAGTGTTCTTGCCTGGAGAAATCTATGCACAGAGGAGCCTGGCAGGCTACAGTCCATGGGGTTGCAAAGAGCTGGACATGACTAAGCAACTAACAATAAGGAGTAAGGAGGGAAGAAGGTATGAGACACAAGCCTTAAATGTGTCTTCTGGCACATTCCCCTCTTACAGTCCAGGGACAGCACCTTCCCCTAAGGCTCTGGTTTCCCCAGTAACCAGAGCTGGGCATAAGGACATGCTGTTACCTTGTGGCCATTTCCCATAACAACAACACTGTTGATGGGCACTTAATGTTCACAATGCCTGCTGGGCTGTAAGTAAAAAAATCTTCCCTCAAGAAATGTTGGAAGGGAGAGGAAAATATTCATAACACGGCAGATGTTCAAAAAGCCAATTTGAATAAGCAAGTTTAACTCACTGTTTAAAGAAATCACATGAAGAGATGTCAGCATCATTAAATATGAGAGAAATGAAAACCAAAATTTCAACGAGGTTTGAGGTATTCACCTCGCACTGGACACAACAGCCATAAGCAGAAACTCTACAAACTGTAAATGCTGGAGAGGGTCAGGGAACCCTCCTTGGCTGATACCGGGAATGGAAAATTGGGAATGGCCACTGTGGAGGACAGAGTACAGGCTCCTTAGCAAGGAAAATGAGAATGAAATTAGAATACTCCCAAACCCTGTACACAAAAATAAACTCCAAACAGACTGAAGGAGAGTCTATGAAACTTTTGAGGAAAAAAGCAGAACATGCTTTGACATAAAATGCAGCAAGTTCTTTTTTTGATCCATCTTTTAGAATCATGAAAAATAAAACACAAAAAACAAATGGGACCTAATAAACATTAAGAGCATTTGCACAGCAAAGGAAACCATCAGTGAAAGAATAAGACAACCCTCAGAATGGGAAAAAAAAATTCTTGCAAATGAAGATACCCACAGGGAATTAATCTCCAACACATACTAGCCACTCACAGCAAAATATCAAAAAACAAACTACCCAATAAAAAATCGGCCAAAGATCTAAATGCACATTTCTCCAAAGTTATAGAGACGGCTCCATAAAGTACATGAAAAGATGCTCAGCATCACTAGTTCCTAGAGAAAGGCAAATCAAATGTACAATGAAGTCATCACCTCACATCAATAAGAATGGCCATCTCAAAAAACCTACAACAACAAAGTCTGCAGAGGGTGTGGAAAAGGGAAATGCTTCTACACTGCGGGTGGGAATATAAATTGGTACAGCCACTAGAGAGAATAGTACGGAGGTTCTTAAAAGACTAAACACAGAAGTACCAAGTACCAGGTTTCTTCCCTGGGCCTTCTTCCCCCATGCTGCAACTAACGATCAAACATGCCACAGCTGACACTCTGCACAGCCCAATGAGTAGGAAAATATAAAAGAAGTACCAAGTGACCCAGCAATCCCACACATGCAGACTCAGATAAATCCAAAATTTTAAGACACCTGCACCCCAAATAACGTGGCAGCACTAGGTACAACAGCCAAGACAGGGAAGCAACGTAAGTGTAGAAGAACAAATGAATGGATACAGAAGATGGGGTACATATGCACAAGGCGATTACTCAGACATAAAGAAGAATGAAGCAATGCCATTTCCAGTTACAGGAAAGAAACTAGCGATGACCACACTAAGTGAAGTAAGTGAGACAGGAAAGAGGAGTATCATAGGATATCACTTCTGGTGGAATCTAAACATGGATACAAATAAACTTCTTTACAAAAGAGAAACAGCCTCACAGATTTAGAGAAGAGACTCAGGGTTACCAAAAAGGAAAGGTGTGGGGGGGGGTCAGGCAGTAATTAGCTGGTTCAGATCAATATATACACCTTAAAACAGGTACTCAAGGGCTCTCAACAGTCACAAATCTGACAGGGCTGTAAATGACACCTGCCCTCAAGAAATGTCCTGAGATAATCACTGAAAACACAAGCTAGAATCAAGATTGCAGGGAGAAATATCAACAACCTCAGATATGCAGATGATACTACTTTAGTGGCAGAAAGGGAAGAGGACTCAAGAGCCTCTTGATGAAGGTGAAAGAGGAGAGTAAAAAAGCTGGCTTAAAATTCAACATTCAAAAAACAAAGATCATGGCATCTCGTTTCATCACTCCATGGCAAATAGATGAGGAAAATGTGAAAACCGTGACAAGACTTTATTTTCTTGGGCTTCAAAATCAATGCAGATGGTGACTGCAGCCACAAAAGTAAAAGACACCTGCTCTTTGGAAGAAGAGCTATAACAAACAGTGTAAAAAAGAAGAGATATAACTTTACCAACAAATGTCCATATAGTAAAGGCTATGGTTTTTTCAGTAGTCATGTGAGATGCTGGACCATAAAGATGTGAGAGTTGGACCATAAAGAAAGCTGAGCACTGAAGAAATGATGCTTTCGAACTGTGGCACTGGAGAAGACTGTTGAGAGTCCCTTGGACATCAAAGAGATCAAACCAGTCAATCCTAAAGGAAATCAACCCTGACTATTCATTGGAAGGACTGGTGCTGAAGCTGAATTTCCAATACTGTGGTTACCTGATGTGAAGAACTGACTCACTGGAAAAGATCCTGATGCTGGGAAAGATTGAGGGCAAAAGGAGAAGGGGGCAACAGAGGATGAGATGGTTGGATGGCATCACTGACTCAATGGACATGAGTTTGGAGCAAACTCCAGGAGACAGTGAAGGACAGGGAAGCCCGGCATGCTGCAGTTCATGGGGTCTCAAAGAGTCGGACACGACTTAGCGACTGAACAATAACAACAAATCATCAGAAAAGAATTCAAAAGGAAGGTCAACTTTCAAGAATCCAGTTTTAAGAGGTAAACTGTACCCACAAGGTATACAAAAACAAAAGCACATGGAAAGATACTCCACATCAATAATTACTGAATCAATGCCAATCACACCTACAATGAGGTATCACCTCACACTGGTCACAATGGGCATCATCAAAAAAGTCTACAAAGAATAAATACTGCAAAGAATGTACGGAAGAGAGAATCCTCCTACAATCTTAGTGGGGATGTAAATGGTGAAGCCACTATGGAAAACAGTATAGAGATTCCTTGAAACACTAAACATAAAGAAAATCATCATTCAAAATGACATATGCACCCCAACTTTCAGGGAAGTACTGTTTATAACAGAACTCACAAAAATGTCCACTGACAGAAAAATGAAGACTAAGCGGTACATCTACACACTAGAATACTACTCAGTCACAACAGAGAATGAAATAATGATACTGGCAGCAGCATGGATGGACTGAGAAATTATCATACGAAGTGAGGTAAGTCAGAGAAAAAGACAAATATTGCAGGGTATCATGAACAGATGGGATCTATACATTCACACCCATGAACTAATTTAAAACAGCAGCAGACTCATAAACTGAGAAAAGCAAACTATGCTTATCAAGAGAAAGTTAGAAGGGAGGGATAAATTAAGAGTTTAGGAGGAAAATGTTAATATACACAGTAATATATATCAAGATGATAAGGGAAAAGTACCTACTGCATAGAATAGGGAACTCTACTAAACAAATTATGATAACCTGTATGAGGGAAAAGAAAAAAACAAAAAAAAAACATTTATTTTTTTCTCAATACCTGACCCTTCCAGAATTTGCTTTCTCCAGCTGGCTCCCCTGTGTATATGAGAGTTTACTGTGAACATATTCCTTTTGATCCCAGGCCTCTGTCCTATGAATTCCGACACCCAGAATGCTGATTCTAAGTAGAGAAATTCAATTCACAGTGACAATGAGCTATTACTAGGAAACAGAATGGACATCATGAAAAAGTCTAGAAAAAGAAACTTGACCAAATGTGAAAATGGGATTTGAACAACCAAATCCCATGTTGTTCCTGGGATTGTTAATTGGCAAGAACCACTACGGAGAACAGGATGGAGGTTCCAAAAGAAACTAAAAACACAGTTACCACATCATCTGGAAATCTCACTCCTGGATTGATATCCAGAGAACATCATCCCTGGGATAGACACAAACACTCTGACATTCATTGCAGTACTATTTACAGTCATCTGGAGATGCAAGTAATTTAAATGTTCATGGACAGATGGATAGAGATGTGGTACATATATGGAAGAGAATTCTACTGGGCCAGAAAACAGGATGTAGTAATGTCATTTGTAGCAACAGAAAAGGAGATGATCATATGAAGTGATGTAACTCACAGAAAGACAAACACTCTATGATGTGACTGACAGGCAGAAACTAAAAATTGAAAGAAATGAAGTATGTTTCCCAAATGAAACACACAGATATAGGAAACAAACTTATTCTAACCAAAAAGGAACGGTGGAAGCCAGGGATGCAAGGGAGGATGGGACTGAAGCACACACACGAACAGAAAGGAAACAGATAATTGACAAGGACCTACTGTGCACAGGAACCTAGACACAACACAGTAATAACCGACACGAAAAAAGTACTCGACAATGAATACAGTATGTCTACATACAATTCAACGTACAGTTAAACACAACAGTATACATGTACTGCCTAAAAATTAATTTTACAAAAGTGGAATGCCTAGGACACTCCCGTCTCAAGCTTTGGGGTCCTGGGCTGGATCACATTCCTGGAGCCTGAGTAGCCTTGGTTCCCAAGTCTAGACTATCGGGGCTGAGGGAGCTGTGAACAATGTGCCAGCAAATGGTCCCTCTGGGACGTGCAGTGCCTGCTCCACTGCGGACTGGATGATAACGTCTGGAACCAGGTAGGACAGTTAAACCAAGGCAAGTGTACTTCAAGAATGGTGGGATGGTGGACCCTGGAGTCCCGAAGACCTGAGAGGGAATCACCTGGTATTTAGGCCTCCTGGTGTCAGGGTTCCAACCTCTGGCCTCCTTCCTTAGAGCCGCCCCAAAGTCAGATGGACCATAGCACCCTCAGCAGAGCTTTCGCAGGGTTTGGAACTTCTCCAGTGGGGTGAATTATAGGGGTAAGAAGTAATGGGACACCTGGCCTTGATTCTTTGTTCCGGCACACTGGGCTCTCATTTATAAGCCAGGAGGACTTACACCAAGGCTCTGCTTACTCCAGTAAGCAGAGTGAATATAAGAAACAACTTAAAGTGGTCCATTTTCAAGGATAGCTAGCTCTGAGTGATAGCTTGCTGATTTAACAGCCGCAAGGCTTACGAAGCAGGAAAATCTAGGTAAACAGCGAGAGAGCAGAATGCTTAGGGTTTTCACATGGGTTCATTCTATTGGTGAATTCAAAATATAAGAACAAGTGCACAGGAAAGGGGAAAACAAGATATTAAAGGAGGGCCAGCCCATAAAAAGAAAGGGGATGAACCTAGGAGACATTCGGGGAGATTGTTCACCCTGCGGTACTCAGCCAATCAGGAACTTGCATGCTAGAATGTAAAAATGCTTGCTGTAACGGTCAGGGGTGTGCCTGCCTACCAGACACCCCATCTTGTAAGACTGTCCTTAAAGCCTGGCTTTCTGGTGCACCTCCTGTCTCCAAGTCCATTATCTGGGTTTGGGCAGTCAGTTCAGTTGCTCAGTCGTGTCCGACTCTTTGTGACTCCACGCACTGCAGCACGCCAGGCTTCCCTGAGCATCACCAACTTCTGGAGTTTACTCAGACTCATGCCCATTGACTTGGTGATGCCATCCAATCATCTCATCCTCTGTCATCCCCTTTTCCTCCTGCCTTCAATCTTTCCCAACATCAGAGTCTTTTCCAATGAGTCAGTTCTTCGTATCAGGTGGCCAAAGTATTAGAGCTTCAGCATCAGTTCTTCCAATGAATATTCAGGACTGATTTCTTTTAGGATTGACTGGTTGGATCCCCTTGCAGTCCAAGGGACTCTCAAGAGTCTTCTCTAATACCACAGTTCAAAAGGATCAATTCTTCAGCGCTCAGCTTTCCTTACAGTCCAACTCTCACATCCATACATGACTACTGGAAAAACCACAGCTTTGACTACATGGACCTTTGTCGGCAAAGTAATGTCTCTGCTTTTTAATATGCTNTAATACCACAGTTCAAAAGGATCAATTCTTCAGCGCTCAGCTTTCCTTACAGTCCAACTCTCACATCCATACATGACTACTGGAAAAACCACAGCTTTGACTACATGGACCTTTGTCGGCAAAGTAATGTCTCTGCTTTTTAATATGCTGTCTAGGTTGGTCTTTTGAAAAGACCTTGATGCTGGGAAAGATTGAGGGTGGGAGGAGAAGGGGACCACAGAGGATGAGATGGTTGAATGGCATCACTGACTCAATGGACATGAGTTTGGGTAAACTCCAGTAGTTGGTGATGGACAGGGACGCCTGGAGTGCTGCAGTTCACGGGGTCGCAGAGTTGGACACGACTGAGTAACTAAAACGAACTGGACTAGATTGGTCATAACTTTTCTGCCAAGGAGCAAGCGTCTTAATTTCATGGCTGCAGTCACCATCTGCATTGATTTTGGAGCTCAAAAAAATAAAGTCAGCCATTGTTTCCCCATCTATTTGCCATGAAGTGATGGGACCAGTGCCATGATCTTAGTTTTCTGAATGCTGAGTTTCAAGCCAACCTTTTCACTCTCTTCTTTTACTTTCATCAAGAGGCTCTTTAGTTGTTCTTCAGTTTCTGCCATAAGGGTGGTGTCATCTGCATATCTGAGGTTATTGATATTTTTCCTGGCAATCTTGGCTCAGTTTGTGTTTCATCCAGTCCAGCGTTTCTCATGATGTACTGTGCATATAAGTTAAATAAGCAGGGTGACAATATACAGCCTTGACGTGCTCCTTCCCCAATTTGGAACCAGTCTGTTTCTCTATGTCCAGTTCTAACTGTTGCTTCTTGACCTGCATACAGATTTCTCAGGAGGCAGGTCAGGTGGTCTGGTATTCCCATCTCTTTCAGAATTTTCCATGGTTGATTGTGATCCACACAGTCAAATGCTTTGGCATTGTCAATAAAGCAGAAGTAGATTTTTTTTTGGAGCTCTCTCGCTTTTTTGATGATCCGATGGATGTTGGCAATTTGATCTCTGGTTCCTCTGCCTTTTCTAAATCCAGCTTGAACATCTGGAAGTTCACAGTTCACATATTGCTGAAGCCTGGCTTGGAGAATTTTAAGCATTACTTTGCTAGAGTGTGAGATGAGTGCAATTGTGCAGTAGTTTGAGCATTCTTTGGCATTGCTTTTCTTTGGGATTGGAATGAAAACTGACCTTTTCCAGTCTTGTGGCCACTGCTGAGTTTTCCAAATTTTGTGGGAATAGGTGAATTTAACTCAGATGACCATTATATCTACTACTGTGGGCGAGGATCCCTTAGAAGAAATGGAGTAGCCATCAATCATAGTCAACAAAAGAGTTGGAAATGCAGTACTTGGATGCAATCTCAAAAACGATAGAATGATCTCTGTTTGCTTCCAAGGCAAACCATTCACTATCACAGTAATCCAAGTCTATGTCCTGACCAGTAATGCTGAAGAAGCTGAAGTTGAATGGTTCTATGAAGATCTACAAGACCTTCTAGAACTAACATCCCAAAAAGATGTCCTTTTCATTATAGGGGACTGGAATGCAAAAGGAGGAAGTCAAAAAATACGTGGAGTAACAGGCAAATTTGGCCTTGGGAGTACAGAATGAAGCAGGGCAAAGGCTAACAGAGTTTTGCCAAGAGAACATACTGATCATAGCAAACACCCTCTTCCAACAACACAAGAGATGACTATACACATGGACATCACCAAAAAGGTAGTATTGAAATCAGATTGATTATGTTCTTGGCATCTGAAGATGGAGAAGCTCTATACAGTCAACAAAAACAAGACCTGGAGCTGACTGTGGCTCAGATCATGAACTCCTTATTGCAAAATTCAGGCCCAAATTGAAGGAAGTATGGAAAACCACTCAGCCATTCAGGTATGAACTAAATCAAATCCCTTATGATTATACACTGAAGGCGATGAATAGATTCAAGGGATTAAATCTGGTAGAGAGTGCTTGAAGAACTATGGATGGAGGTTTGTAACACTGTACAGGAGGCAGTGATCAAAACTATCCCCAGGAAAAAGAAATGCAAGAAAGCAAAGTGGTTGTCTGAGGAAGCCTTACAAATAGCTGAGAAACGTAGCGAAAGACAAAGGAGAAAGGGAATGATATACCCAACTTAATACAGAATGCAGAGTTCCAAAGAATAGCAAGGAGAGATTAAAGCTGCTGCCTGCAGAGCATTCAGGAAGACACTGAACTCCGAGAGGTGGTGTTTTCTCTGTCCTGTCTAAGAAAAATTTGCTTTCCCCAGGGTCATGAAGAGGTCTGGAAGAAAACTAAAACCCTAAGAGAAGTGGTTGCTGTCCCAGTTCACAGCTCAAGGTAAATGTCTCAGAACCTGTATGGAAAACATACACAATTTCAGCAAGGTGACTGAGAGAAAGAGAAGAGGAAACAAGCAGACCATTTGTGGAATCTTCATTCCTGACCAGAGATCAAGCCCCAAGCCTTTTGAGTGGGAGCACTGACTCCAAGACCCTAGACTACCAGAGAACTAACCCTAGGGAATATCAAATAGTAAGAACTCACACAAAGGAAACCACTTGAATACAAGACCCAGCATCACCCAACCACCACTAGCACCCTGTGGACGATGTTTCATCTAAACAAACAAAACAAAAATACAAACCCAATCATCAGCAGACAGGATTATCACCTCACTCAGCTTTGCCCATTAGAGGAAAAACAAACAAACAAAAAGCACAAATCTCACCCTATACGGAGTTGACACAAACCACTGGACCAACCTTAGGAGGGCAGAAACTAAAAGGAAGAAAGAATTCAACCTTGAAGCCTGGGGAAAGGAGACCACAAGCACAATAACTTAAAAAAAAAAATAACAAAAAGCCAGAGAAATACTACACAAATGAAGGAACAAACTAGTAACACAGAAGTCCAAATAAATGAAGAGGAAATAGGCAAACTACCTGAAAAAGAATTCAGAATAATGATAGTAAAGATGATCAAAAACCTTGAAAACAAAATGGAGAAAATGCAAGACTCAATTAACAAAGACCTAGAAGAATTAAAGAATAAACATACAGTGAAAAACAACACAATTACTGAAATTAAGAATACTGTAGAAGGAATCAAGAGCAGAATATCTGAAGCAGAAGAACGAATCAGTGAGCTGGAAGATAAAATGGTGGAAATAACTTCTGCAGAGGGGAATAAAGTAAAAACAATGAAAAGAACTGAGGATAGTCTGAGAGACATCTGGAACAATAGCAAACACACCAATATTCGAATTATAGGGGTTCCAGAAGAAAAAGAGAAAAATAAAGGGTATGAGAAAATTTTGGAAGAGATTATAGTTGAAAATTTCCCCAACATGGAAAAGGAAATAGTCAATCAAGTCCAAGAGGCACAAAAAGTGCCTAAAACAAAAACTAAACACAAAAAAAAGACTATGAAAAGCAGCAAGGGAGAAGCAACAAATAACATACAAGGGAAACTCCATATGCTCAACAGCTAACTTTTCAGCAGAAACTGCAGGCCAAAACGGAATGGCAGCACATATTTAAAGTACTAAAAGGGAAAAGTCTACAACCAAGATTACTGTACCTGGCAAGGATCTCATTCAAAATTGACAGAGAAATAAAAAGCTTTCCAGACAAGCAAAAGTTAAGAGAATTCAGCACCACCAAACCTGCTTTACAACAAATGTTAAAGGGACTTATATAGTCAAGAAATACAAGAACAGAAAAAAAAATCTACAAAATCAACCCCAAACAATTAAGAAAATGGCAACAGGAACATATATATCAATAATTATTTTAAATGTAAATGGATTAAATGCTCCAACCAAAAGACATAGACTGGCTGAATGGATACAAAAACAAGACCCATATATATGCTGTCTACAAGAAACCCATGTCAGACCTCAAGACACATATAGACTGAAAGTGAAAGAATAGAAAAAATATATTCCATGCAAATGGGAAGCAAAAGAAAGCTGGAACAGCAATTCTCATATCAGATAAAATAGACCTTAAGATAAAAAATATTACAAGAGATAAGGAAGGACATTACATAATGATCAAGGAATCAATTCAAGAGGAATACATAACAACTGTAAATATCTATGCACCCAAAATAGGAGCACCTCAATACAAAAGACAAACACTAACAGACATAAAAGGAGAAACCAACAGTAACACAAGAATAGTAGGAGACTTTAACACCCCACTCACACCAATGGACAGATCATCAAAACAGAAATTAATAAGGAAACACAAGTCTTAAATGATACATTAGATGAGATGGATCTCACTGATATCTTCAGGACATTCCATCCAAATGCAGAAGAATACACCTTCTTCTCAAGTGCACATGGAACATTCTCCAGGATGGACCACATCTTGTGTCACAAATCAAACCTCAGTAAATTTACGAAAACTGAAATCTTATCAAGCATCTTCTCTAACCACAATGCTATGAGACTAGATATCAATTACAAGAAAAAAACTGTAAAAACACAAACATATGGAGATTAAACAACATGTTTCTAAATAGCCAAGAGGTTACTGAAGAAATCAAAAGGAAAACAAAAAATTTTCTAGAAACAAATGACAATGAAAATATGACAATTCAAAACCTATGGGATGCAGCAAAAGCAGTTCTAAGAGGAAGTTTATAGCAAATGGTATTACCTCAAGAAATAAGAAAAACTTTGAATAGACAACCTGACTTTACACCTAAAATAACTGAATAAAGAACAACCCCTACCCCAAAATTCATAGAAGGAAAAAATTCATACAGATCTGAGCAGAAATAAATGAAAAAGAAATGAAATAAAAAATAGTAAAGATTAATAAAATGAAAAGTTGGTTCTTTGAGACGATAAAATTGAGAAACCTTTAGCCAGACTCATCAAGAAAAAAAGAAAGAAGAATCAAATCAAGAAAATTAGAAATGAAAAAGGAGAAGTTACAATAGACAATGCAGAAATAAAAAGGATTATAAGAGACTATGATGAACAACTACATGGCAATAAAATAGATAACCTGGAAGAAATGGACAGATTCCTAGAAAAGTTCAATCTTCTCAGACTGAACCAGGAAGAAATAGAAATTACGAACAACCCAACTACAAGCACTGAAATTGAGGCTGTGATCAAAAATCTCCCAAAGAAACAAAAGCCCAGGACCAGATGGCTTCACAGGAGAATTGTATCAAACATTCAGAGAAGAGATAATGCCTATCCTAAAATTCTTTCAGAAAATTGCAGAGGAAGGAACACTTCCAAACTCATTCTACAAGGCCACCATCACCATGACACCAAAACCAAAGGCAACACAAAAAAAGAAAACTACAGGCCAGTATCACTGATGAACAAAGATGCAAAAATCCTCAAGAAAAATTTTAGCAAAAAGACTTCAGCAACACATCAAAAAGCTCAAACACCATGATCAAGGTGGGTTTATTCCTGGAATGCAACGATTTAATATACGCAAAGCAAACAATGTGATAGACCACATTAACAAACTGAAAGATAAAAATCATATGATAATCTCAGATGCAGAAAAAACCTTTGACAAAATTCAGTACTGATTTATGACTGAAGTGAAGTAAAAGTCGCTCAGTTGTGTCCGACACTTTGCGACCCCATGGACTGTATAGTCCATGGAATTCTCCAAGCCAGAAGGATCACCAGGGGATCTTCCCAACCCAGGGATCTAACCCAGGTCTCCTGCATTGCAGGTGGATTTTTTGGGCTTCCCTGATAGCTCAGTTGGTAAAGAATATGCCTCTAATGCAGGAGACCCCAGCTCAATTCCTGGGTCAGGAAGATGCCCTGGAGAAGGGATAGGCCACCCACTCCAGTATTCTTGGGCTTCCTGTGTGGCTCAGCTGGTAAAGAATCAGCCTACAGTGCAGGAGACCTGGGTTCGATCCCTGGGGTGGGAGGATCCCCTGGAGTTCCATTTATGATTAAAACTCCTCAAAAAATGGGCATAGAAGGAACCTAACTCAACATAGTAAAGACCATATATCATAAACCTACAGCAAACATTATTCTCAATGGTGAAAAACTGAAAGCATTCCCCCTAAGATCAGGAACATGACAAGGATGTCCACTTTCACCACCATTATTCGATATAGTTCTGGAAGTCCTAGCTACAGCAATCAGAGAAGAAATAAAAGGAATCCAGACTGAAAAAGAAGAAGAAAAGCTCTTACTGTTTGCAGATGACATGATACTATACATAGAAAACCCTAAAGACAGTCTCAGAAAATTACTAGAGCTAATCAGTGAATTTAGCAAAGTTGCAGAATACAAAATCAATACACAGAAATCACTTGCATTTCTATATACTAACAATGAAAAATCAGAAAGAGAAACTAAGGAATCAATCCCATTCATCACTGCAACAAAAAGAATAAAATATCTAGGAATAAACTTACCTAAGGAGACAAAAGAACTTTACACTGAAAATTATAAGACACTAATGAAAGAAATCAAAGATAACATAAACAGATGGAGAGATATTCCATGTTCCTGGGTAGGAAGAATCAATATTGTGAAAATGACTATACTACCAAACGCAATCTACAGATTCAATGCTATCCCTATCAAATTACCAATGGCATTTTTCAGAGAACTAGAATAAAAAATTTCACAACTTATATGGAAATACAAAAGATCCCAAACAGCAAAAATAGTCTTGAGAAAGAAGAATGGAGCTGGAGGATTCAACCATTCTGACTTCAGATTACACTACAAAGCTACAGTCATCAAGACAGTATGGTACCAGCACAAAAACAGAAACATAGACCAACGAAACAAGACAGAAAGCCTAGGAATAAACCCAGGCACCCATGCATACCTTATTTTTGACAAAGGAGGCAAGAATGTACAATGGGGCAAAGAAAGCCTCTTCAATAAATGGTGCTGGTAAAGCTGTCCAGCTACATGTAAAAGAATGAAATTAGAACACTTCTTAACACCACACACAAAGATAAACTCAAAATGGAGTAAAGACCTAAATGTAAGACCAGAAACTATAAAACTCGTAGAGGAAAACATGGGCAGAACACTTGATGACATAAATCAAAGCAAGATCATCTATGACCCACCTCCTACACTAATAAAAATAAACAAGTGGGACCTGATTAAACTTAAAAGCTTCTGCACAGCAAAGGAAACTGTAAGCAGAGTGAAAAGACAACCTTCAGAATGGGAGAAAATAACAGCAAATGAAACAACTGACAAAGGATTAATTTTCAAAATATACAAGCAGCTCATACAACTCAAGGCCAGAAAAACAAACAACCCAATCAAAAAGTGGGAAAAAAAAAACCTAAACAGACATTTCTCCAAAGACATACAAATGGCTAACAAACACATGAAAAGATGCTCAACATCACTCATTATTAGAGAAATGCAAATCAAAACCACAATGAGATATCACCTCACACAGGTCAGAATGGCCATCATCAAAAAGTCTATAAGCAATAAATGCTGGAGAGGGTGTGGAGTAAAGGGAACGCTGCTCAACTGTTGGTGGGAATTCAAATTGCTACAACCACTATGGAAGACGGTATGGAACTTCCTTGAAAACTAGGAATAAAACCACCATATGACCTAGTAATCCCACTCCTAGGCATATACCCTGAGGAAACCAAAACTGAAAAAGACACGTGTGTCCCATTGTTCATAAATGTACACATGTATCCCACATGTATTCCCAGCAATATTTACAATAGCTGGAAGCAACCTAGATGTCCATCAACAGATGAATGGATAAAGAAGTTGTGATACATATACACAATGGAATATTGCTCAGCCATAAAAAGGAGTGCATTCGAGTCAGTTTTGATGAAGTGGATGAACCTAGAACCTATGATACAGAGTGAAGTGAGTCAGAAAGAGAAAGATAAATATCGTATTCTAACACATATATACGGAATCTAGAAGAATGGTACTGAAGAACTTATTTACAGGCAGCAATGGAGAAACAGACATAGAGAACAGACATGGACATGAGGAGAGGGGAGGAGAGGGTGAGATGTATGGAAAGAGTAACATGGAAACTTACATTACCATATGTAAAATAGATAGCCAATGGGAATTTGCTGTATGACTCAGGAAACTCAAACAGAAGCTCTGTATCAACCTAGGGGGGTGGGATGGGGAGGGAGATGGGACGGAGGGTCAAAGGGAGGGGACATATGTAAACCTATGGCTGATTCATGTTGAGGTTTGACAGAAAACAACAAAATTCTGTAAATCCTTCAATTAAAAAAAAAAAAAAAGCTGGTGGTCTGGGACAACCCAGAGGGATGGCGTGGGGAG